>JAVFBW010152304.1:0-12150 GCA_034783835.1 Mopalia ciliata
GTATTTGGTTGACAACTTTACAGCTACCAAGCGACAGGCGGTCGTGACCATACCCATGTCACCCCACGTGACTTACAGATTTGAATGAATGTAATATAACTTTTTCATTTACAAAGAGTAAAATTTCAGAAGTTAAAAACTGTTCTGAAATCCACTTCATAACAATCCCGACAATGTCAGAATGAGGTCTCCAGTCACTCTCGACTACATTTGAGTTTCCTACGCTTGAACGTTTCAGTCCTCTGGCTAAGGGCAGTTTGTTTGCAGATTAGCAGTGTAATCTTTATTTATCACTGGTGGGAAATTAAATTTCCACATCTTGGTTATGCTAGTGTCAATTAAAGTTGGAATACACCACCTTCATATAATCGAAATACCGTTATGCACGGCGTAAAACACCAATCAATCAAAACTTTTGTCAATGTTTTATGCCTTAAAAAAGAGAAGATTAGTTTTTCCTATATATTTGCCAAGTCACATTGACATAATTTTCATTTGTCCCTCCGTTAGCCAGTGGAACTATTTTATGTGAAGGCGCATTCTCACGGTATGATTTGTAGTTACGATTCATGCGGATTCCCCTTATTTGCGGCTTTTTGATTGGTCGAGAACAAAGTCTGTATAAAGCGGTGTACCGGTTGCCTTTACATTACAAACTTTATTATAAACTGTATCGATCGGGTCACGTGATCAACAAACTGTAATCGTTTAATGTTCCCTTTAGTGGCCAAAGTGTAAATAAAGTTGGCGTTCACGTTACTCGGGAAATAGGTAAAGATGTTAGGACTTTTTCGTGCCACTTGAAATGCAACGCTATATGTCATGGGCCTCAGTAACTCAGATTGTTAAAGCACTGCCAACCCGACAACCGATTGCGAATCACGATGGAGCCAAGAACTACTTTTATTCTCTACATTCCATTTATATTCTAACTGTGACATTATTTTTGGCAAATGTGTTTGGGTTTGTTGGTTTGTGATTTGAAGAGTTTATTTTTATAGCAAAATACAATTTAGTGACGAAGTTCACCCAAACTTGACAAAAACCGCTTGTATATCTCAAGTCTATAATGCGGATTTGAATTAAACATTTTAAAATCGTTTCTTCATATTTTTAACATAAATTTTTAAAGAAAAACTTCATAAATCCATATTTTTAATGCCACAAAGACATGTCTCAAAAAGATGTCTGACTCGGTGTATCAGCTGAGTATGTTATCGCTAAAAATTGATTGTTTAATTAAGTGATGTTAAACAAGATGCCGATGGCTATAGCGCTGTTATATGACGGCAATGTATTCCAACAGTAAATTATCATATGAACACAGCCAGTCAATTTTAAATGGGTTGCTTGATTGGATAATTTACATTCCCCTAGTGCTATTTGACCTGTGTTTAACTTGGTGTTCACAGGTATTTCACTTATATGCTGACTTTGCCGCTGACGGGCGGAAAACCGAAAATCGACCCCGAAACCGTGGGCCCGAATTATAAAGTTTCTTAAGTATTTTTTAAAATTAAGAAATATATATTTAGTCAAATTTCAGCCTTCCGTTTTCCATTGAAAGATGCTGAAATGTGAAATAATACATTAGTATTTTTAAACTTTCCTCTGTAATCTGTCAATTAACACTACAAAATGACAAGAAATATAGTGATTATGTATTTAAAGTGATGTTTTCTGAACTTGTAGCTTTATAAGTACAGAACCTGTCTTTGTTAGCATCCATGTTACCAAAATATGTTGGGGAAATGTCTTACGTCTCATGTGGTGTTATTTCACTCATTTAATATCACATTCTGCAAACAGGATTAGAGCAAGGCCTCAGTTTGATAGGCATCAGCTACATAGCTTTACGCGATACGGTTATTAATGCCTCGTGGGTCTTTAAAATTCCCTTTTCGATTTCGTATCGAATAGTGTAAAGTTCTTTTATACATCGCATTATTTTATCGATTGTCGAAAAAAATGTTGAATCATTCACAATGTTATTGAAACCGGGTTCTTTCAACTCTACAAAGATATCATGAATAGTAAAAGAGTTATGTTTTACGCCAAAGCATAAAAAAGCAGAATCCATCAATTTGTTAGAAGGGAAAGACTTGATCAATCTCGATACGACCAACCCAATTACATGTTATTGGTCGCCAACAAAACGATACAATTTTCAGCAAATCATAACACAAATTGTTTACCCTGTTCCACTGATTATTTCTGTGGACAACCCCAGAAGCTGTTTTCCAAAAGCCGACACCGTTTGACTCTCATAGCCCCCTCCCCCCTCACTTCCCTGGCTAAAATCTGATCTAAACTAAGAAAGTGTTAACCAAAATTAACCTGACGCTTTTAATATTCAATTTCTATGCGATACAAAATCATTTAAAGCTATTGATGACAAATCAGCAACTTTTGTTACTTACGTAATTTTCAGAGGAGACATCAAAAGGAAGCAGTCCATATGGGAATATGAATTGGTTTCAGGACCTCTTTGTATCTACAAATAACCAAACAGTCAACTTACTCAACTTACATAATTGTATAAATTTAATCCCAATACAACATAATATTAACACCGAACCCTCAGACAAACTTAGAAATTCCGACCCAAAACAGAGATATGATTGCAATAAATAAAATGTAGTCTAGAGTTTTTGGGGCTATGAGAATAGATGCTCTATGTTTTATCAGCTTACATAAATGAATACCTACCCAACATTCCTCCTAAACGGTGTTTTCCTGTTCATTCCTTTTGGAGAAGCAATGCCTAGTCTGTATATTATATAGTCCAATGACTTTATAATACACGGAGTAGGCAATGTGTCTCTCAATGTAATGTTATCGGAGGATCAATTACAAATTGGCTTGTTGTACCTCTATGTCATGGTATCAGCACTATATCCTCACCAGATGGTCAATTATAAACCGTTCTTCTGTTATTGTCATTGCTAGTCCTATCTCAGGTATCCTAAAAACGAAACGTTAAGCAATTACCCAGCTCCCTTGCTATTGTCTTTTGCTCAGTAACGATATATGATGCCCAAATAGCCTAATCAAATTAGGTTAAGGAAAAAATAAAATACCTCCAAAACACGAGATAGTAAGTAAAATCACGTTTATAAGCGATTTATCACTGTGAACGTCGTCGTCTGTTTGACAATATGAAGTATATGTTTGAAAGAAATATGCCAAATAGTCGAAGATGAGACTTCGGTTGGGACAAAAATATTGTTGGTTTATTTGATATTATTCACGACAATACAGGACAATTAAAAAGTTTGATGGAAAATAACTGATTCCAAGGAAAATGGTTGCACAAAGCTAGGTTAAAAAATACACTGACGTCATTCATTATCACGTGTAAGAAGTGTCTCACGCGGATTGCTGGGGAGACCAAAAAGTGTCCTTGAACTCACAGCCAACACACATTTGAGTTAGATAATAGTTTGTTTGAAAATCATTCTTATTTCACACAAAACATATAAAGATGATTGGTGAACAAGGTCAAGGGATTTCCCAAACAGCTGAAAGTATGTTAGAAAGAAACTTATTGGATTAACACCATTTCGTCTTTGTATCCATTAGGTTTCAACTTGGTCTCAGTAAAATCCAAAAGAAATACATCACTGCATTGTATTCCAACATGACCAACTTGCTTGCTAGCCTGTTATCTAAAACAGTTGACGTTACCTGTCTAAAACTGTATCTGTGTGCGTAGCATATTTTGATTATCACTTTTCTGGGTGTTGGAGGGAGGTAACTGTTGCCCCTCGTGCTCAGAACTATTGGGCACCACATGACGGATAGGCTTGCGATATCCGTATTGCTTACTATCCTTTGTCTGTCTTGTTATTGTTTGTTGCCACTGACATCAATGATGGTTTCCTTCACCCATTTAGTGCAGCGTAGTACCCAAAAAGTCAACAGAAACACATCTCAAAGAGATTGGCCTGTTGTCGCCAATCGCACTGAGAGAGTTGGACCAACTGGAAAATCCCTCCCAACCGCCCACAGCAAGACCTGGAACACATAAACAAATGAAGTGTAGAATAACTGATGATTTTGTACACTCTTAGAAAAATATGGCTCTGATCAAACTCTTTAAGGTTCTTCAGTCATGGCTCTGGTGGAACCCTTTTAAAGTTATTGTGGAACACTCTCAGCAATCGTTCCATATACTTCTCCCTCTCTTCTTATACCAACGAACTGTTTTTGTTGTGATGGTTCCGTAAAGTAGCCTACCATAATCTTTTCTAAAGAACCCTGAATGAACCATTATTTCTAAGAGTCTATTGTAGCGATATCGTCCTGTCTCAAATATCTCTCATTTAACACACGACACGTTATTATCTGAAAGTTTGCATTGTTTTTATCTGAATGTTTTAATTTTTGTTCGTTTCCGAACAGATACATGTAAATCATTATTAAAATGACGATTATGGTACAACTATAATAGGGTATATGTGGATACAGGTTATCTTCATTAAATCTCAACTGACCCCTCTGACCCAGTGATGTGAACCACAAGAGGATGCTCACGTGATCGCTGCCTTGGTAACAGCTAGCGAGCTAGGCCTTTCCTCTCTGGTCTTTGGGGCGAGAAAACGAACAGAACAGCTCTACCAAGTTCTGTGACATATAATCTGGAAAATCACACCCACCACCCCCTCTTTTGTACAATAATTATATTTATTATATTATGGCTTTTCTCGCTCCTCGCCTTTGTGGAATCCACAATTATTCTTATTACCTTTCATTATTGTAAGGTAATAATTCGAGATATGTAATTAATACTTAATTGATCTTGATTAAATATGTCATTTTATAATGACCTTAACCGTCAAACTTGTGTTCATATGGCTTGATTCCACAAACATAGCTGTCTCTGACCAAAGCTGTTGTCAACATAAAAAAGGCTTATTGTTTACTAGTATATTAGGATTATCCCAATTATTAACATCGTATATATCATGGTTTGATATAACATATTTAGTGTTGAGTCATCCAAACAGAGAAAACGTCTTTCCAGAGATTATTTGTTGACATACAGATGGATCATATCATATCATACTACATCCATCATCATATTTAAAGGTGAACAATATTTAGCAAGGTGAGTGATACATAACTAATCTCCTTATCCACGAAGTCTTTATAATGGCTGTGATGAAACTCTTGACATCTATCATTTTAGTCCCCCGTTTCTATCGAGTTGGGTTACAATTGCCCTCTTTACTTTGTCTCTATTTGACTGCCAGATAAATTTGAATAAAGCAGATTGTATTTGTTTAATATATCCATCGGATGGATTTGGTAAATTTAGGAACAGGTGGTTTAACTTGCTTATAATTAATGATTTAACGACCGTTATCCTTCCTATTGGTGTAAATATTCTCTTACTCCATTTTTTTCATTTCGGATACGAGTTCAAACAATTTTGCTATATAGTTTACATTTGATATTTTATCCAAATTCACTGAGAAAACTATTCCTAAATATTCAAAATTGTTTTGCTCCCAGTTTAATTTATACCCATGGTCAAAAGTTTCACCACAGAGTTTCTTACTTTCAGCCTATATTGACTTTGTTTTATCTTTGTTAATTTTAAAACCGGATAGATTAGCATACTGTTGAAATACATTTAATGATTTATTAAGGGATTCCTCGGAGCCATCAAGGATAAGTGTTGTGTCATCGCCGTATTGAGAGATCTTTAGCTCCATATCGCAAATTTTTATACCCTTTATTTTTTTTGTTTGATTTTATCAACATGGCAAGGAATTCAGAAAGATATCCATTCTGGTTAACAGAAGTCTTTATGTCATTGTAAAAAGTTGATATCCATCTACAAATTGAATAACCGAAATTAATCTTTTTCAAAACTTGAAAAATAAACGGTCAAGAAACAGATTCAAAAGCCTTTTCAAAATCGATAAAAATAAACAATCCGGTAATATCTGTACTTTCCGCATGTTCCATTAAATCATACATTAGTGTTATATTCTCTCCGATATATCGTCCTGACATGAATCAAGTCTGGCTATTAGATATAAGATGGTTCAGTAAAGATTTGATCCTGGCTGCAATACAACCAGAAGCTAGCTTATATGTTATATTTAATAGAGAGATAGGTCTCCAGTTTTTTTTAAGGAATTGCTTAGGTTTATCGTCCTTTGGAATACACGTGATTATAGATTAACAGACGTCACGATATAATAGCTGAAGAGCTAGTATTGTGTATCAAAAGTCCTTGATGCTTTAAATAGTATTGTTCAGTTTATTAATTGAGCGCCGATGATACAAAAAGGACACAGGAAACTCTTGATCTATGAGATAACTCTGAAAGAGGGATGAGCAAATACTTTGTAGGAAATATCCCACTGGAAGTTGGTTACTGCGTACCAATTGCCTGGCTGTTTTACCGACTATACCAAACATTGTGTATAAAGGTACAACGAGCATAAAAATTAATTTACTAATGCACTGCACAGCCACCGGTGTGTAAATACACTAAATTAACAGAAACCCAGGGTGCGTCAAATAATGCAATGGAAAATAAGCCTTAATATTATTGTGACAAGTATAGTACAATTAAATACTTTTGTAGAGCAGGGTTCTCCCTGTACCAAAAGAAGGTGGAACAATGGAGCCTATATAACCTTAGAAAGAACGTTCATTTAAGTCTTACAGTACTCCAGATATCCTAGCTTTTCCGTATACGTTGGGGATTTGCCTTATTCTGCCCACTTCCACCTCACTGATCTCCTGGCCGTTTACATAGAGTCGTCCTCTCACAAACCCCACTTTTTCCCCTTCGCTATAATATTGACTCATGTAGTCCCTGAAAACAGCTTTTTTTCATATCTTCATATCAAATCTTCTGTAACAACTACACTCTGATCTTTAAAAACAGCTTTGCCTTTCCTAAGTACCCCCCTTCGCTGTGGTCTATAAATAAATTTCAACTCAAATATTCTTAAGACCAAGCTTTTCGTTTATCACAGTATTAAATAGTTAAATGATGCAATATAATTATAGGTCTAGTTTCCTTAGATTTTTAGTAAGGAATACATAGATTTAGCAGCATGTAATAGATATTGTTTGTACAAAGAAATTAAGTGTATGTTACTGCTAAAGTAGACGCCTTAGTATCTAAAATGATTCATACTTTAAATGTTTTCATTGCCAATTCCAAACATGTATCTATCTGTGTTGTTACACAACTTTTGATTTTTGTTGAGTTTCACAAAGTTTCCATTGTTGGCAGTATCGCCTGCCTACAGTAGAGTTAATAAAGTATACATGTGAAAATCGTGTTCAATGTGTTCGAACACAAATCATTTACAAGAATGCACTTTAATGTGCTATTCTAAACCATTGATCTCAAGCGAAAAGGGTAATGGCGACAGTATTTTCTCTTGACGAACGTCATTTGCGCACGGGAATATAGTTGATACATTATTTTCCACATTAACACGTGACTTTATACCTCTATATATAAATTCTGTATTATCCTAAAAAAAAAATTCCATCAGCGACATAATTGCCCAATTTATGCCATAAATAGTGTATATGGAATCAAACGCCTTGCTTAAATCGACAAATGCGCAGAATAATTTCTTATTTTTAATTTTGCGGAGGTCGACTAACTATAAAGATTTAATATATGGTGTAGTGTGAAATGTGTTCTTCTGAATCCAATTTGGGTTTCAGATAAAATGTCTTTTTTCCCAGAACACCGACAATCGGGTGTTAAATACGGATGTAAATAATAAGGAGCGTAACAAAGTATAAATGGGTCTGCAGTGGATGGGGTCATTTACATCACCCTTATTTTTGTAAATGGGCTTGATTTGGCCAGTTAACCAGGTTACCAGTAAATGACCAGAATCAAAGATTAGATTTAAAATAAGTACATGAATGTCAGACATGACTTCGAAAGTGGAAATAATATATTCGTTCAAAACATAATCATTTCCTGTAGCTTCACTGCTTTTTAGTTGGCTAACACTTCATTTAGGGTATTACTGGATCCATAGACTTTCCAATGGACGCAACAAATTCCCATGCCATTTATTCAAATCTGAGCATTGAAACTTTATTCAGAAAAAAGCGAAATTTAGTTTTTTTATATTTTATTCTCTATTGGCTTATGTTGGGGATTTGTGGGATTACCACAACAGACTAGTCACCCAATTGTGTGCTCCCGTTATAATTCCAGAAATCACTGAAGTTGTTAAAAAAACATCCGTCACTCATAATGTACTCACTAAATCTATTGAAATCGTTATGACCCGAATTTTTGGCATAGTTTTTTTTCTGAAAGTTTACTTTTTATATGTGAAAAAACTATGTGCTCATTATTTGTAAATTAATGTTCGAATAATTTTATAGGCAGGAGCGACTGCCTTGCTTTTAAACTAAATTGATAATAATAATCTAAATTCGAAACTTTCGTTTGTGTTATTATGTTTAAATCGTCACCTATTGGGGGTATTGTATGATCTTTAGTGTATGCAGATGTGAAATTATTTTAAATACGCTTTCACTGTATGTTACATCCCGCAAGGATTTCAATAGTTTCCATGTACGAATAGCATCTTTAGATAAAGGATGCATCATTACAAAACAAAAACTCGCTCGCATGCTGCTAAATCAAATATAGACTGAAAAATAAAATCAAAAAGAGCAAGATTTCAATTTATTATTGTCTCATTGCCTTCTACATTACATGTACATCTGTGAGATTTGTAACGGGTCATAGTTCCGTTCATTATACAATATTCGGATAGACCTGATCTGGCATTATAGAATAAGCCATAGTTAACTTATTTAGTGGAAGAATATATAGGAACAGTTCATTCGACATTGTGCAGAGGCCAATTGTTCCCGCTTTCATTGACTTCGTCTAGACCAGCATCAGATCTATATACTGGTGGCAGCCATTTCTCTCGTACAGCTCTGTCACCGCTTTCATTGATTTCGTCCAGACCAGCACCAGAATCAGATAAAGCTGTAACAAATAAATTTACAACCGTGAATAAACCATAACATGATTAGATTAAAACAAACATCTTGAATAGCTGTTTTATTCATTTAGTTGGACAAAAACCTATTGCCTATGTGTCAAAAACTGACCGGATATACGAATGGGAGTTAGTTTAGTCAACTGATATTATAACATATTTGATAAGAGTAAAGGGTTCTTTAAAATAAACCGATTATAACAGACCAGGTGCACAAATGGCATTATGCTGAGTGAGGCCCTTTGGTTAATTACACAGATTCAGATTCATTTATTCACTCAAATGACCGCCTAGGGTGGCACGAGAGGTACAATGGAATTAACAATAACATGATCGGACAGTACAAATATAGACATAAGTAAATAATCACTAGGTTACCTGGTATACTTTTTGCAGACTTCTTCAATTAATTTTTCTAACATTTGTAGTGTCTTAGAATTAGTTGTTTGAAATAATATTTGACTTTTTACAGCATTTGTGAATGGATAACAACAACATGGTAAATATGCATTTCTTTGATCTTTAAATTCTTTACATTTAAACAGGAAGTGAAACTCATCACCAAAACAATTAAAAGCTTGACATTTTCTATCCTCGAGTGGGATATGTAACCATCGCCCAGTCTCAACAGGCAGTCTGTAATTTGAAGTTCGGAACTGGCAGATAATTCCCCGGCTCTTTTTATCAAGTAAATTTAGATATTCTTCGATTCGGTGATGGCTTTTGAGGATTGCATAAAATGCACCTTTGGATGAAGTCTGTATATTCACACTCCAGGTTTGTTTAAATTGGTCAGTTAAGACACACTTGACTGTGTGAAGTAAAGACCGATGATTTACAAACCATTGGGTGTCCCATATATAGTTCAGTCCAACACTATATAATATATCCTTTACTTTATGTAACCAGGGAATATTACAGAGATCCTGTTTTTTGGAACAATAACTATACAGCACATAAGATATCTTTGATTGTCTTCCTGTTAAAACCTTACCCAAACAGATAATATTCTCATGCAAATTTTTATTCGAATTGGATACACTCCTAGTTCTCCGTAAACCATATCGTTTGGGGTAGATTTTTTACCTTTTAAAATGGACTTGCAGAATTGTGAGTAGAAAGATTCTAATTTTTCAATTTTGCTAACACCCCAAATTTCGCAACCATATACAAGTATTGGAAGGGCCATTTGGTCAAATAATTTTAAATGGCAGCTAATGGGCAGATTAAGGTTATGAACCTTTCTGTTCACAGCGAAAAGGGCCTTTCTAGCTTGGTCTAATAAATGTGACATAGCTGCAGAGAAGTTACCTGTACGATTCCAAGATAACAATATTCAGAAACAACCTCCATTGTATAGTTTTTAAACTTAAACGTTGGCATTTTTCTAGGTTTGCACTTACACAATACAACAATCTTTGTTTTGGCAGTATTCACCTCTAGTTTCGATAGATGACATAATTGCTCAAAAGCAGAGAGGGCGTACTATAGCTGTTCCTCATTTTCTGCTAAGATTACAGTATTGTCAGCGTACAATAAGAAAAATAGTTTTAAGAAAAGTGAAGCGTCATCGGCAAGATCATCTGATATGGAAGACATACCTACAACATCACTACCGATTAAAAATTCCTCTAGATCATTTATATACAGTGAAAAAATCAGAGGTGACAGGTTCTCCCCTTGTCGCACGCCGACTTCGCTAACGAAGAAATCACTTTTAATTTTACCTTGAGCAACACAAGATTTTATATTGTTGTACATATTTTTGATAAGGCGGAAACATTTACCATCAATACCACTTAAAACGAGCTTATACCAAATGCCTTATCTCCATATGCTATCAAATGCTTTAGCGAAATCTATAAATGCACAGTAAAGTTTGAGTTTTTTGTTCAACAACAGTTGTATAAGGAAATGCAGGGAAAGAAGGGGTCATTGACAGAATATCCGTTCCTAAAGCCCGCTTGGGCTTCGTTAATTATATTGTTATTGTCACCTTAGGTAGTTGAACGTGTGTTAGTTATTGCCGTAAACAGTTTTCCTAGGCAACTAAGGAGAATAATTGGTCTATAGTTTCCAGAGTCATCAACATCACCTTTATTTTTATATATAGGACATATGTACATCGTAGGGTTAGACGTCCTGTTGTCATCGACATCCAATGTGTATAAAACACCAATATCTATGTTGGTTGGTGCACGTTTCGAACCAACTTTGTTAAGTATTTTCCAATATTCTCGAGGTGACTGTTTTTCCAGTTTACTTAAATCACTGACCAATTGATTAACGTACTGGTGGTAGCTTTTCTTGACCAAGCTTTTATATTCCTTACGGCATTGTTTCAAATAACGCCTAGTTGCATCAGTTTTCTATATATATTTTTGAGTAACATCAATTCTTTCTTTTTGTTCTTACAATTGATGTCATACCAAGGTTTACTAGAAGAAAGCTTCTTATTTATATTTTAGGTCATATAACCAAAGGCCTTTTCGCAGGCATTCATAAAGCAAGATGAAATATTATTCACAAAAGAATTGATCTGAAAATAGCGCTGTCCGTATGACATTGAATCAAGGTTTGCTTTTGATTGACTGACAAATATAGTATTTACAGCATCAAGATCCATATTTTGCACAAAAGCTTTACATTTATCCGGGATCCACTTTCGCAGGGAACGTTGCACTTGTTAATTAGGGTTAATTAATTTTACTTTTATTATTACATTTGGTTAACGAAAGACATATAGGAGAGTGGATATCGGATAATTGTTCAAAGAAATCTAAAACAATAAAGCTAGCAATCATATTAAACACATTTGGGCTTGCCTAATGCGCCACATAGCAAAATATAATATCCTACATACATGTCTGTTCAATTAGTATACGACAACTGTTTTCACAATGACCGATAATCAATTATGAAGTAATTAACATGCACTAGTGATATCAAACTTTGCTGACAAATTTACATTCACTAGATTGCTGAACTAATATATATTTATTCTTCCGTTCTTAAACTGCTGTTCAATTCGATTTTATTTATGTTTGTAAATGTTTTATTGACATTTAAATCTGGTTTACAAGTATCGTACAACTTGTCTTTTGATGATTTTTTGTTTTGTTTCTGT
>JAVFBW010152314.1:0-12150 GCA_034783835.1 Mopalia ciliata
AACAGGATGGATGACCAGTTCTTCGTGAGCAAAGATCTCCTAATAGCCCCAGTTATTCACCCTGGTCAGACTAACAGGCCAGTCTATCTGCCAGCTGGTAGCTCCTGGTTCGTGTACACCGACAACAAGAGAGCAATTGGTGAAGACATTGCTGGCGGGAAAGAAATCGATTTCTACGCCCCGTGGGATAAGCCAAATGTAGACAACTGCGCTGTGTTCGCTCGAGAAGGGGCGATAATTCCTTTACGAGAAGTTGAACAATGGATTGGAGAGCTAAAAAGCTTGGGACGAATGAACCCATTAACAATCACCATCTACCCGGGACGTGACAATAGCTACACGCTTTATCAAGACGATGATGGTGAGACTAACAGTGCTGAAGAAAAGCAGGTGTACAGATTAACAACAATAACCACTACAGGTATGATTTTTTGCGGATAATTTTAAGATAACTTCTTTATCTTACAAATTTTAACAAACGTTAACACATACATGCTTGTGTAAGCAACTGAGACTTAAGTCATTTGTCTTTTGTAAATTCTGATGGAACGCTTTGTACCATTGCTGTTAGTTTGCGTATGTAACCTAGTATCAATACGTTTTACTTTTTAAAAGTGGCTTATACTTGTTTCTCCATATTTTTAATCAGGTATACCTAGAGGACGACAGGTCAAGATGACCCGAACCCACGATAATTTCTCTCCTCCCGAAACGTTCTTCTATGTGGCTTTCCTGGGGGTGGATTCTATTAAACATGTGACAGTTGGTCAGTCAGTTCTGTCGGCAACAGTAGGGATATCAGATGCTAGAAAATCAACAAAGCTGATGGATGCGCCGGCTGACAGCTTCTACATCAATGAGGGTCTCAAAACGTTGTTCCTCAAAATTTTCGACAACAACAAGGACACTTTTATCGAAATATTGTTCTGAACTTGTATAAGTTACATTTGGGAGACGCCGAGTTTTCCCGATACTTCTTTTAGTGTATTTTTTTACACAGGATATTCGAACTAAGCTGCTGTATAAGCATTGTTTTCTTATGAACCGGTTTCTTTACTAAAATTATGCTGCCTATAAATATAAATTCACATGAATACACAGAGCTGATGCATATATATGTTTGTTGAAATGTATCACGCAAAGCTAATGAGCGTAAATTGCTGATGTATCATATAATATAAAACAAATGTATTCCCCTGGCTTCCACGATGAGGACAATATTATATCCGAGGTCCCGCGTATGTAACATTTTCAAACTTTACGGTTTCAACTCAAAATTTACATACAGCTTCTCAAAAGTTCATTATACAGATAGCAATATACGTTAATAATGAAACGTTGAAATGTGGTTTTATTGTTTGATTTTTATAGGGTTGAACAGAAAACGTCAAAAAACGTTAACATATGATTGACATGGTTATCTAGGTTTTCGGTTTTGAAAAAGTTTTTCAATAAACGTCAATAAAAAGTTGAATATGGTTGATATCATTGTCGTTTTTGAAATCGGGTTTAAGTTAATGATTTAAAAATGTTTATTTAAAGTAGGCATCGTTTTAGGATTGACGTTTTGGATTGATAATACTGTAATTGTCAACAAAAACGTTGATTATTGGCTGATATCGTGATCAAAAATTATTGTTTTGAAATGGATTTAAAGTCAAAGTTTTACAATTTTGATTTAAATTCAGCATGATCAGTTTAAGTTTCATAGTGTTCATTGGATGTACTGTAAACGTCAATAAAACGTTAATAAACGGTTGCCAACGATATCAAGCATGGTTGTGAAACGGGTTTTTGAAAAAAATAAAGTTAGTGTCGTTTTAAGTTTGACATTTTGGAATGCTTACGCCGTGAAAGTCAATAAGACGTTGATGTCTCGTTATCTTGTCTGAAGGATTTAGATTTTGAATTTGTCTTTGAACAGCCAATTACAGGCTGATTTAGGTTTTTAAGCGGTTTTCGGATTGGCTTTAATAACACTATGGTATAAACATCAAATTACCTAAATAAATGTTTTTAATTACTTTTTATTTATTGATTGATTGAATAAAGCAGTCTGTCGGTGTCTGTATGTGGCTGTATGTGTCTGTCGGAATCTGTATGTGTCTGGTGTCTGTCTTTGTCAATCTATGTTTGTTTGTCTGTATGTGTCTGTCTGTGTCGGACTGTTTGTGTCTGTTAGTGTCTGGCTGGCTGCGTCTGTGTGTCTGTTTCTGTATGCATGTATGTGTCTGTATATCGGTCTGTGTTTGTCTGTCTGTAGTTTGTCTCTATCTAGCTGTCTGTGTCTGACTGTCCGTGTCTGTCTTTTTGTGTCAATCCATGTCGGGCTGTGTCGGACTGTTTGTGTGTGTCTGTCTGTCTATATTTGTCTGTCTGTGTCTAACTGTCCGTGTTTGTCTGTTTATGTCTGTCTGTGTCGGACTTTTATATCTGTCTGTGTCGGTCTGTCTGTTTGTGTCTGTCTGTGTCGGTCTGTCTTTTTATATATGTCTGTTTCTGTCTGTATTTGTTGGTCTGTCTGTTTAGATATGTCTGTGTCTATTTGTGTCTATCTGTGTCGGTCTGACTGTGTGTGTGTGTCTATCTGTCTGCCTGTGTCTCTGTCTGTCTGTCGGTGTCTGACTATAGAAAAGAAATATTAAATATTTGTACACCAATTACAAGATGACTTACAAAGAACCCATTCGAAAACAAAGTAAACATTGTTCAGCATTTTACACTGTACATCCCAAGGATTTGGATATAAGCAGATCCAAAGTAAAAAAAAGTAAAATATTGTTTATATTTAAACAGAAAATGTTTTTGTAATTTAGTAGAAAACCAGGTCAGAAGTAAAGAAAATAATTATACACGTAGCATTATTGTCACTGATGAGTTTCACAGTAAGTAAACTGAGAACTCAAATAAACGATACACATAAATACATGGTGATTCAATATTTCGGTTGATTTTAAAACCATTGTCAAGAAATGAAAAATATTTGTACAGAAGGTGTATATATACCAGGCAACATGTATGTTTGTTTTCTTACCAACACATTCGTGTAAACAGTCTATATGCAAGAGTGAAATATACGGATACGGACGACACAAGCTACCAAGAGGAATTCAGTAAGTATTGATATAAATAAATGAGTAGGTAATACTGTTTTCAGACATCAATTACTTTATTCGACATCAGAAATGATGGAGATCTGAAACACACAAAATGAATGAGAACCAAATAACAGATTACATAATATGGTACGGTAAAGGATATTCCTCTAGGACCTGTTTTAAATTTCTTGACAATAAGGCCCACTTTATTCTCGAGGGATAAAGACTTATGTTCTGAAAACAACGCATCGATATAACATTCGATTGTTAAAAGAAGAAGAAGAAGAAGAAGAAGAAGAAGACAAATTTTTAAGAAGAAGCAGAATGGAAACAAAGTCAGTTCAATGAAAGGTATTTAAGTTGCTTTCCTCCATGGACTCGTGCATGCAGCATATGGCCTATGCAACCCCTTGCCACCCCACCCCACCCCGCCTGCCTCCACTCATCTATCTAAATTTCCCCCACTCTATTCATTTCGACTAACGCAGACTAACATTCCACACTTAACATAGATCTACGTAGAACTCATACCGTAGTCTTATTTACATTAATCAAGGATGTTTTAAAAGATGTACAAAGTTACCCCAAAGTATGTGGGTTAAGATTCCACGAAATAATGAACCCTCCCTTGGATTGACATTAAATTCAAGATGGCGACAAAATAGATCAGCGAGAAAATCAAACGCAATTTCCTTGGGTTTTCAACCTACAGGATAATTAGCATACTCCATTCACTTTCTGGCATAACGATTGGGGCTGATTTTCGTAAACAATTCTTACGATAAGTGTGTAACTAACAAGGTTAGTGATGAATTCCATTACAATATGCTGCGTTATTTCAGTTGTAAAATTACAACAACAACAACATAAGGCCCTAGCCCATTACGATGCACTACTGGCTTTATTATCATTTACAATGTATTTTAGGCAAAACCTCACGTGACGTTAGAGGTAACACGTTAGCTGACTGCCTGTACTTGGCCAGCAACGCGACAAAGTACGAGAAAAAGCCAATCGTGCACCGTACTCCTTACTGGACCTTGGCCTATTCTTAGCCTATGGCAGAAGGCCTATGGCATGGGTCTAAAGCGCAGACACATGTATCTTGCTTGGAGACATCAGTTCTCGGGAGACCCTTGCTGCGGTAAAAAAGTTTGTTATTCAGGTATTTCCCTGTTTCTCTGCCACTGGCCATGTTTGAAACTTAGAAAGTAACTAGCGCAGTTGACACAACTTCAGTTTTATGAGCCACACCTTGACAGCACATGACTTTTCTTAAAAGCTGACGACTGGTAGAACGGTTGTACACTACATGTAGCTAGATACAAGTGTCTGTGGTCCAAGGCTAGCCCTGTTTGACAACAAAGCAATGTGGAGTACCGCCACCACAGCTACGCTTTTCAAACTTCCTTATTCAATTTCTTGTGGCGGTTGTATATGTGAGTTATCAATGCCATAAGATGAGCCCTTCATTTTTGATAAGGAACGTATTAACTGCACTGCACCGACTGCCTTCAATCAGGTGAAGAAAAATCGTTTTAGGCAACTCCCAGCCTCAAAATGGTATCCATAAGTGCATGGTAACATGAGGTGTCTGTAATTTAACAGTCATTTCTGATAATTTACCATGGCTCAACTTGATGTATTTCATATAAATGAGACCTCAATATCCAGTTATTAAGCACTTTCTATTTCAAACACTTTGCCAGATTCACGGTTATAATGTGCAAGCTGCATGTGCAAACACTGAGCATTTTGGAATCTACTTACAAGTAAAACAGCAATGCCAAATTTTCAAAAATGACCGTTACTGAGACCTTATAGTACCAGTTTCTAGTGGTTATGATTTTGAGGCTGGGAACTGCCTAGAAATATACTTTTATAGACCTGATCAAAGGCAGTGTAGTGCAGCTGCTAGCCGGCTACGTTCCATGCGAAAATAAAGGGCATGTCTTTATAGCCTTGATACCGGATATATACAATGGCAACAAGAAAGTGTGGAATGTTATCAAAATACATAAAATGGTGTAAAAATATTCAGACAAAAAACTATTTTTTTTTGCATATTTTTTCTTTTAGGGTAGGCAGGCCCGTAACTGGCTCCAATGCTGATTTGTTTCACCTATTGGGCTGGAATAATATTAAAATGATGACTAACCCAACTTTAAAAAACAAACACCAATAAAATAAAGAAAAACTCCCAAACAAACAAAAGATGCAATCATGTCTTGATGTAATATAATATTATACTATATTGAAATAATTTTTTTTTAATTTACTTTTGTTTATAGCTGCTTGGATGTGGTTTCCGCAGCTGTGCATCATGGGTAATTCCAGATCTGGCCGAGGAGAGACTGTGTCTCTGGGCATGCCTGCTAGAGAACGTGAGCTTCATCTGGCTGTAATGGCCAATGACAGAGGGAGTCTGCGTACAATTTTAGCTCAGGGAGTGGACATTAATTATCCTTGGAGCAATCCAGCTGTACCCAGTGTGAAGGATAGTACAACTCCACTCCTGGCTGCTGTGTCTTTAAATCATGTGGAAATTGCAATGGTATTACTTTTAACTGATTCCTATATTGAGGCCCTGTGAGGGAGCTGGTGGGCCATGGCCCTGCAGAATACTCCCTCGGCTTCCTCAGTCGATCGTATGAGGCGAGAAAAGAGGTTGCTTTCTGTTGCCCTGGTGTTTGCAGAGCTAAAGGGTAATGAGAAGCAAATTTGTTTGTGATGTTCTGTATTTTTGTCCATCGTCATATAAGTGAAATACCCTTGAGTATGACGTTAAACACCAATCAAACAAAACAAACAAACAATCCCACAGCAAATACATCACATTTTTTTATTGTGCTCATATCTTTATTTCTCTATAACATTATATTATTGTCATATGAACATTTTATGTATCTGTATTGTTCTAAAACACCATGGCTTAATTCCCGCCACAGTTGACATGTTATTTACCTCATATTTGTTGCACATTATGTTCTTTATGTGGTGAATAAAAATGAAATTATATTGTCATTTAATGGAGATATTTTGGCAATAGCATTAGTCATATGAATTGATCCTTGGCAGCTGGAAAAAAGAGCTAATCTTTATGTGAAAGCATTTGTATTGCATCTGTTAATTATCCTATCTTTGTCATATGAGTGAAATAGCCTTAAGTAGGGCTCAGAAAATTAACAATTGTATTAACGTTTCTCTGTTATATATTCATGTTTATTTTTGTGGAGTTGAGTTTTGCTCTACAGCTAAATTCAATAATGTTGTCTGAAATAACAAAGCTTATTTGACAGTTCATAGTGGACAGTAATTGTAGATATACAAATAGACAAATTTTGTTCAAATATTTCTGGTATTTGAGATGACAAATGTTGAGACATAGGCCATGAAATGTTTCTTGTCTGTTTACATTGATGTCCAGACATTACTGTTCACCACATACTGAAAGTAATTTTACCTATCCCATTACTTGAGTGGCATTTTCATATTGAGTAAATTCTCTATTAGGATCGATGTTGGATTTAATATATTTAAGTAGCAATAAGTGCATTTGTTTCAGCTTGCCTTAAGGGCTTATTTGGATTTGTTTCCATCCCATCTTACCTCATGCTGGCTTTTTGAGGACAGCTAATTTTGCCTTGCTTTTTTATCGACATGGAAATGTGCATGTGTACTAGAGGTGACCTTACATTTGTCGTTAGTTTGGTGAACATTTATGCTATGTTTTGATATGCAGATTTTCTGAGTATTTGCTTAATAATAGAATATTAAAGTAGATTTCAGTAATACACCTCTTAATAATGAAATCAATAGATGTAATCAGCGTCTTAGCTAGGATTGGAAATTTGACTGTCACAATTTTCTGCCTTTTGTTCTAACCATTTTTAGATATACGCTTGCCTCAAATGACATGTGGAGGGATCTCAAGTTAAGACTACTATATATATAAAATTTGTTAGAGAATGGTATGAAAAATTGAAAATCCTGGTGAGGCTCCATGATATTATGATTGTTATATTATTAATTAATTAAAATTTAAAAAAAATAATCTGGTATAATAGATAATTGAGAGAAGTTGTGAGTAAGTTATGTTGAGTAGATCTAGATTGATTGTGGATGTTGACTGCTGAAGTCCCTTATCTGTAAACTGACAAATCCATGGACATTAATAAATGACCAGTCCCATGATTGATTGCTATGAATAAGGAAGTCCTCTGTCAATGTCAATAAATTATACTAATACATTGCTTGATCACAGCACCCAGATAAACAAATGGGCATGTATTCTATAGCACATTGTTAATGTCACAGCCAGATTGACCAATCAGTAGATCATAGTAATATGGACCAGAACTCATCAGTTGGATTAAAATTAAGATCATGTGACTTGACAATATTATTCTTTAATAAATATAAAACCTGTTTGTCTGTGAGAAATGAGGATTTTAGATATTGATCCTTGACTTCAGAGTTTTTACATAGCACTGAAACAAGATCTTTCTCATTTCAATAGGAATACAATTACTCAGTTTTACTCGTCAATTTTGCTGGGCTCCGTCTTTATTTGTCAATTATATTTGGTATAAGAAAATATTAAATTTCTAATTTTGAAGATCAAGGATACTATCCTGATTTTGACAGAATAAAAAAGATTATAAAATGTTAAACGAAAAATTTCGTTCGTTTTCGTTCTTCGCTCTACTTAATCTGTACATCATTGTATGGAAGTATATTTTGTTCCTCTCTTATTATCAAACGAACTTGTGTTCTCTCCATCTGTCTTATAGGAAAAATGTATAAATTATCATCTCACTGACCCACCATGTTAATTATTTGCAAAGCAATTCAAGTCTATTCGATGAAACCCATCAGAAAGCAATTTTTCCTAATATCAGTGCATATTATGCTTAAAAAGTAGAAGCTCCTGTCTTCACTCTGCGAAGCCATAACTTAAATCTCAATACGGCTCCCGTTGTTATACATTGACCCCAGCTGTGATTTTGTTTAGATAGACAAGCAGCGAGAATGGAACTTTATAGATGTCACCTCATTAAGGTTGTGTGAAGTGCATTACTAAATGGTAAATAGAACGGTGTAAATCGGGCTAATGACTGTTTTTTTATCGAGTGAATAGATAATCCCTCGGAATAACGCGTCACCAAACACCATAACATTGATTACATTAACTATGGGTATCCTGGATGAATGCTTAATATAAAACACACACATGTACGTATAGAGCATGTCTGCTGTAAACACAGCCATCTCTTATAAAACTATAATCAGGTTCAACATACATGCAGCCAATTATTGAACAATGGTACACAGTTCAATTTTAGAAATGCTTTAATTATACTGGCAGGATACAGCATAGCTTGCACAACAAATTTTGTATAAATAATGTCATTTATGAGTCGGTTGTAAAATTGCGTGAAAAATATGGAATATAGAGAGGAATAATAAATTAAAGAAAATATGTGGCATATGGACGCATCGAGTGCAGTAATTAAATACTTGTATACTCTGTCAAAAAAGAAACGCATAGGAAAAAAAATTAATTGAATTATCTCACCAAATGAAAGCAGGATAAGTCAGTAATTTGGGGGGGGGGGGAGGGGGAGTTGCACAGTTTAAGTTGGTTCAAGTATGAAGTAATGTCTTCGCTATGGACCTAGGGCAGCGGGGGCTTATTTGTCACAGAAAAGCGCCGCACCAGAGTACTGAAGTCAGTTTGTGTGGCCACCCCGAGCTGCCATCACTGTGCGACATAGCATAATTCGGGCACTGTGAATCTGTCAACTTGGGCGCGCAGTTATTGACAAAACGTGCATTGCGGCGCCTGTATGCGCAGTGTCGTCGATCATGTCTCCATTAAAGGAAACCTTACTCGTCGCTGAACTATACTCGCCGCCAGTTTCTCAAGTTCCAGCCCTGTACATTTGTGCACCAGCAAACGCGCAAACGTCAATGTTGGCGTTGCAGAACAGGACGAATGTATGATTTCCTAGCCCCGAAATCAGCTTCTCGAAGTCGGTTTGGAATGGTTTGTGCAGACACGCGGTATGTGCCCGACTATGTTCGTCTCTGTGGTAGTTTGGTGACGCAAGTGATGGACCCGGATGCACGATCTTGGGCTGAAATTGTTATGCGAGGTCTACCACTTGGAAGCTGTTTTCTGCAGAATATAATCGCTGAAACCTGTTCCAAAGACGGGAAAATAGTGCTCCGTATCACGTTCATGTACCGTGCCACTTCCGACTGAGATTCACATAACTGCTGACGGCCTATCGCAATGTGTCCACTTTCTAGGTTAAGTCTCGGCATGCTGTATTTCGTGTACCCTGAAATCAGAAATGCCCATCATCGCCAGAATTGCAGCTTTAAATACCCATTAACACTCCAGTATTTTGCCTAAGTTTTATTTGCATTCATCAAAGTCTTATTATTTAATTTTGCTCACCACAAAATTCCCCAGAGACGCTTCAACGTTTTTGTTATACCATTTATGAATTGGTATAACATTTGAAAGTAACTTTATAGTCAGACGAACCATAGACCTCAACATTAGACATTAGCGAAAATGTATTAAATCTAATTTTAATAAAACAAACCGAATAAAGCAAAGTTATTGGCGTGACATCAATGTTTTTTGCTATCAAAATCAGTTATTAAATGGATTATTAATGTTTATTGATTCGTTATCATGTTCACCTATCAAGTGGGGTTTCTTTTGACATTCTCTGTATAATTTTAATATTACGATTCAAGTCCACAAACAGCAACGATAATCGTTAGCTTGAAAAGAGCAAACATGTAGGCATCATTAAGATTTCGTTTATAAAACAATAACATTTAAATTTGGCATTAAATGTATAATTACTATTTGAAAATAAATATATTGCATATTATTGTTTTCAGCAAACCATTCGTTTTGCTTTAGCTATTTTAAAGTTAGTTCGGTAAAGAAATGTACTTAATACCGAAGACTAATTATCCAATTTAATATGTATAAATACAGGTACAAACAGTTGAAAAAGACAAAAAATTGAAAATATCATGCAAAAGTACCAGCACTTTGATTTTGTACATGCATTTAAGCTTCGAATTAAAAAGTCAGAGACAATCTTGGTTCAACTAGTCGATTCAAGACCCAGCTTGAAATCACAAGGAGCACGAACCAGGTTAAATAACATAAAATGATATATTTCCGAAAATTGTTAAGCCAAGTTGTTTATATACCTTAATTTGAGGATATTTAATTACTCGTTCACACTCTTATTAGTATGTATCGTGGAGACATTTATGTGAAACCAAATCCGTTTAAGCCCCTATATTGCAGAACTGGTTATTACTGCAAACCAAACCAGTAACGCCCAATCATGTGATGATAGATTCTCTGCAGAGCCAGCGTCCTGGAACTACACAGCGTCTTTCCTTATTTTTAATAAACAAGGTCAACGTGAAAAGGTTCGCAGGGTACCGGAATTGTTTTTTTTTTTTTAATAAACTGGAGACTTGTTTGTAATGATAATATCTCCACGACCTGGAGGCATTGTCTTTTCTCTATCAACAGATCAGAGAAAAGATCATAACAATAGTTCGCGTTCTTTTTGTTTTCCACAACTATACCCAGGGAGCTTGTTTTGTAAAACAAAAGCTCGATACACGCCAAAAAGTTGTTTCCGGATTTTCCGAATTCTGCGCGACCATATATTGTCTCAATAGAATGATGTGGACGACATTGCATTGTCACTATCAATTCATACCGCGCATGTTGGTATATGGCTAGATCTGTAATCAATATTATAGAATTTCCCAACTATTTCGTTCATTATTTAATATCTTTCTTTGTCTAACGTATTCCTTGTTTCATTTATCGATTCACGATAATCGGTTAAATTTTCCGGTATTTTGCGTCATATATAACATACTCATTATTTTAAATGGTTTCATGACACGTCTATTTCATTTAACAAATTATCCTGTCAATGTAAGCTACAAATAAAACATTAATTGGACAGATTGCAGTTTAAATTAATTTTTAAAAATCTTGTACGCTTTCACAAAACTGTTATGTTTTGAGCAGCAAGTTATGGGTTTGAACATTTGAAAAAAAAAAAAAAACAGAATTAACTAAAGAAATGAAAGTCCAAGTTATTTGTTTTGAGCCGCAAGTGATTGGCTTGAAACAAAAACGGAATAAAATCGAATTCAAAATGGAGTAAATTTGTCGTTCGTTTCATCCTTTCATTTTATTAAAAGACCAAGTATAAAACTTGTCATCTAACAACAATGTTAAAGGTCCATTCATTACAAAAAGAAAGTCAGTTTGACAAAATTAAAACCAATAGAAAGCAATTTCGCTTAACAATAATGGATATTCTGTTCAACAGATCCCATTTTCATTTCATACAGCTGTAATTTGAATCGCAGGATGATTTAACTTTTTTGCAAGAACTTTTTGCTCTAGATTAAATCGCAGCTACAGCTTTTCAACAGGACATTGCATCTGAGTGAAATGAAGATTAATCTAGGGAATCATTAAAGATATTTGATACGCTGAAGTCCAATAACACTAGCCAGTACCTCGTTAACATTTTTATGACAAGATTTTATGATTTTTATGTGGCTTCGTCGTCTTTCAAAGAATACAGTGTACATGGAGGCTTGGCTGTATTCCAGTCACTGATTTTCACAGTTAACGTTCGAAATATAACATTGGAATCTTTTTGAAACCTGAGTCTTCCTGTGACCTCATCGTCCTACATGTAAACATCAAGGCTCGGGTATCAGCATATCACCGTTTTCAATCGATATAAATTCAGATTAACCAGAAAAAAATCCATATCATTCATTTCGAATATATTGTCATATAATATTCTGTAGTAATTGAAAAATTTCCTCTACACGTAATTATGTAGTAATTTTTACTACATATTAGCGTTACACGTATTTATGTAGTCATTTTTACTACATATTAACGTTACACGTTACTATTGAGTAGTCAGATGCTTGGACAGCAGCTTCGTACAAGAGACGCGGGAAA
>JAVFBW010152325.1:2500-12150 GCA_034783835.1 Mopalia ciliata
AATTGAAACTAGCACAACCAAGATATGAAGCGTTTCCATAATGTTGAAAAGTTAATTTTCCTCCAGTAAAGACAGCATTGCTACTATTCAAACAAACTACCTTCAGCCAGAGGGCTTATATAAGAGGAGTTTTAAACTTACCAGCCCTACATTACCCTGTAATATGTAATTAAAAGTTTATCCGGTTATGTTTTATATTACATTAGACGCATATAGTATGTATAGGATCGAATATCAACTTAATGACAACCTTTGTTCTTGTCTATATCATATTACAATCCGCATTGTAAAGCAGTGATTGTCATACCAAATGTCACATACGCTTCTCTGTTTCTAGCCAATGAACGTTGGGGTTGTCCTTTCTACATAACATATTTGGACCGTTTTATTTTGAACAAAATACCTGTGGTTTTTAATGACTCGAGCTTAGAAGCATAAAGTTCTACAGTCTGCCCACCCCCGATCTTTAGGCCGTTAAATCGGTTATCAGTTGGTGGTGAATGAGACGACCTCGTTTCCAATATGTCAGTGGTAAGGGTTTTTAAAAGAGTATGAAGAATTCACATCCGGTCAAATATAATCCGGTACAAGACCAGCATCAACCCCCAACTCCGTAATCCATGTCAAGCTGTTCTATCAATTCTACCTTTATTCTACATGTTGAAAAATGTGGACTAAACTTTTATTTTACAAATGTACAAAAAAGTTAACCGTTTCACATTTTAAATTAGAACTTTTAATATACCTTTCTACTATTAAGACACAGGATGGAATTGAGTTTCACATAAATCTGTAAAACAAAATGGCTTCCATTTAATACTTTTGGAATATTCACATGGGTGTTGTGAACATTATAGTTTGAGAGCCTCATTATTCAGCAATCGACTTGGGGTTAGCTTTCTTGTATTAAGTCTCCGCCAATGCATAATTTTGAAATATTGATGCCTACATGTATGTGCTATGGACATGATAATTTGAAAATCAGGTTCACTGTTTAACTTGAAACTTGTCCTTCAGTTTCCTCTTTGTCAAGATGACAAAATGGTATAGATGTCACCAAATATATCAAAACATGTCCCTAGTACATAATTTGTATAATAGTCACGTCTGTTCGTGTATATGTTGTGAGCATATAACTGTGAAATAAATTCATGGAAAAAACTTAGAAAAAGGTTTACCCCAACTATTCATTCCTGTATGTGTTCTAAACACTTAACATATAAACAAATTTACAATTTAAATTCATATTGTACTTGTAGGTTCCTCCGGTTCCAATAATGGCTAGAATTACAGTCCACTATAGTGAAATTACTAATTGGCTGGTTTTCCGCCTTTAATGAACTTTGCCAGCGAAAATAGCTGCCGTTTTTTAAATTTATGATGGACCCAAACCTATCTGTAAAACGATTTGACAAATTATTTTCTAAGTAAACTGTTATCGTCACTATAGTCCTACCACTTTCAGTATTGATTTCCACCAAATTGCCCAAACCAAAATGGTGATAGGAAGGGCAACGTTTAAGGAAAACAACGATTCTTAAACTTAAGTAACTGTGACACAAAATTTGATTTGAGTAGAATTTTTTTAATCAAGTTTTTAGCTTAAGACCTGCTAGATTGTCAGCTTGATATATTCAAATATGTAAATAAATTCCGTTTTGTGTTTATTATAAAATTGTTTATCTGACTGTTAGGTAAGTAGAGCTTTGGATAACCCACCCCGTGTGTCGTAACATTAACTAGCTGGCTGTTAGGGAAACAGATCATTGACGAATCTACCCCATTTGGCGTAACGTTATCTAACTGGATGTTAGGTACACGAAGCTTTGATCAATCTACCCCATTTGGCGTAACGTTAGCTATCTTACTGTTAGGTAAACAGAGCTTTGACCAATCTATCACACTGATTTGGCGTAACGTTATCTAACTGGCTGTTCGGTAAACGGAGCTTTTGAAAACTCACCCCATAAGACGTAGCATTATATAGATGGATCTTAGTTAAACAGAGCTTTGACCGATCTACCCCATTTGACGTAACGTTATCTAATTGGCTGATAGGTAAACGTAGGTAAACGTAACGTTATTTATCATATACCTATGAGTCTCACCACACAGATACAGAGGCATCGTATATTTATCCGTATCAGATGGTTCATATAGGTACGGTCTCAAACGAAACTATTTTTCAATGTTTACATTCTAAATGACAGCGCCCCCTAACGTGACTGGGGAAATCCCTCGGCCATGTAGTATCAACACTTGGCAACCGGACAATTTGCTCCATTTATCTTTTGTTACATTATAATTAAACAAAAACTGAAATCAAATAATCATGTTTTTAGTTTTATACATGTAGGTTTTAACAAAGGGTAATCAAACAGCCCGTTTTATTATATGAAGTCACAATTAAACATTGGACTATTTTAGATGTCGGACTAAATAGTATATAAGTAGTACTTTGTCAAATTTGTCCCAAAAATCGAATTTTCAAGAAACATTGAAGGTATATGATAAACAGATTATATGTTAAGTGTGTGTTACGTGTCGTTATATCAGCTCTCATTGTCTCAGGTAGGACTGGGTATCAATCTCGGTCTTCGCGCTCAATTGATACTGCAGTGCGACCTGAGACAACTCGAGCTGGTATACCATCACGTATCACGCACTGTACATATAATCTCTATATATACGATTTTCATTTCTCATCTTAATCATTATACACCTAATGACGATAAAGGTTGTAAAAGTGCATCGAATTTTGCCACAAACACACGAAGTGGTTATTCAGAAATGAACATTTAATACTACCCCTTTTGTTACGAAAATGTAAAAAAAAACTCTAGTATATTAACATGAAAAATCAATCCCTACTGACTTTTTGTAAATAATAAGACTCACGTTGTATATATTTTGCATTGCACGATTTATCATCGAATAGCCTCTAATCGAAGGTGTTCTAGATAGATGTGGTTTCTAATAAACAATGGGAGATGTGGTCTACAACGATGTCCAAATTGACTCAGTGCACCTATTAAACTGAGGTCATACTGAAACATTCCACGTCACCCTGGGTTCATGTCTACATTAAATGAACTCCGAGTTCTTTCCTGCAACAAATATGATTTGTTTGTTTCATTTGGGTGGGACAGCGTGCTCAGTGCTATTTACTTTATATGTCGGCGAGCCAGCCCAATGAGTGAAAAAAATCCATCTCGGTGTCACTGGAAACAAACAATGACTATACATAGGTCTACCACAACAGGTAATGTAAGGAAAAACACATCAGTTCTTCCTTTAAGATGCCCTTTCCATTTGAACTGCAAGTACCCGAGGAACAAGGAAAACATAATTTATTGTTCAAACTGGTAAGGGTGATTACTTCAAACGCACTTGTTTCATCGCACATTTTATGTGATTCCAATTTGTGTGACCATATCATATTTTCGAGTCACTGTAATAAGCGTTTTGACTTCTCATTGTGATTCGCATGGTACTTGATTCCTATATGCCTAGCACTGTTATTAACCAGCAATAGATCTTAGCGACTCTCAAGGGATTACGACAGCACGTTAAAAGCATTAGCACCCTCTGCAATGCTGCTTCACTCAGCTGAGAACGCAACCGGATTTCTAGAGCTGTGTCCCATAACATTAATCGCAACACTCAATATACCACAGCATGACGACGATTTCATCATGTTATACATTATATGAAAACCAGCCGCTGACAAGGCTTTATCCGGAAACTAATCAATAATGGAATCCATCTGAAATTGACAAAACATTAATCTGTTTAGCCTGCCTTTAACTGTCAACACATTCAAAAGTCCTGGCTGACATTATAGGCAAATATGTTTCCAATTGAAATAAATAATCTTCTGAACCTTGTTTTTCTAAGATGAAATCATTCACCAAACATATTCACATACGTGTAGTAACAGTAGATAACTATCAACCTTATTTTTGTCTTAATCTTCCCATGATAAAAAATAACTAAGTGATGTTTTCTCTTGACATGACTTTGGTTATGCAGAATAAACTAATTACTGGTGGCACAACACACAATTATAGTTGATATGACCATACGCCAACCTCTCTGTGTATGTACCTGAAGTAAAAGACAATCAAAGGACAGTTTTTTGCAGTTTCAGGGGACTGTGCTTCATTACTTCACTGAATGCTTACTCTTTGGCAGGAACCAAAAATCAATTATAAAGTTGTTTTTTTGCCTGGGACGAATAATTGGTCATGAACAGATATTGATCATATAGACACAAACAAAAACATCTGCATCTGATTTGCCGAACTTTTTGTCCATGATCTCCTTGACATGTAGAATTCACCAGCAGGCAGTTTATATGGCGAGATAATCAGTTGAAGGGTGCTCATAAACATAATCTATGGGACTCTGCATAATGTTCCTAATTACTGATTTCTTTTTGTTCTTCTCAAAGTTTCTGCTTTATCAACATTTTCGTATGTTTGTATTACTAACATTTTCTATATATTGTGCCAATAGCACCACCCTTCCAAGTTCTGATGTAGGTGACGGGAAAGTCCCTGAGTTATATTGTTAGGGGTTTAGTCTACCAGTATTCCTAACCATGGCAACCAAGAGCATACGAACCCCTTCTTATTTCGTCAACAACAACCTGACCAGATATAACTTATAGATGTTGTAAATGGATACCAATTCGTTTTTACCTACATGTAAGTTACCGCCTTCTCGTCAAATTACACATTTCGAAGTTGAGCGAGAGAGAACAACCCAGGCAATTTAAGCATATCGGAGAGACAATTGACCACGATCTCATGCAGCTGATGTTTAACATATTAACACCAGCTAGCAAATTGTAAAATATTAGTTCATCTAAAAAACATAATACAATGTCTCCTCTTACCGGAAATTGACAACAACCAAACCTATGTCCCGAGTAAACATTGTAAGATTCCTCGTAAATAGTCCATAATTGTTTGTGCCCGACAGGAGGCATTCCAAACCGATAACACTATGCTATTGCAGATCCTAGCGAACTTTGCTGACGGGTATTGATGGTGTTAGGTGTGACCCATGGACACTTTCATCCTACAGAATAACCCTAATCAGCTTGCCCTGTGGACTCGAAACCCATTAATCGGCTTTATGAGATTACAGATCAGACAAACTTATCATCGAGCGATCAGATTATCACCATCAATATAGTACCGTTCCTTGTATATGACTCCGTAAATATAACAAACCTAATTAACTTACACTAGACTAACGCAATGCGGTTTCCATCCACACCCGATTGTAGCAACAACCTCTACCTAATTAAGTAGTCTCAGTTATATATCTTGTAAATCTGTCCGATTGATTATTTCCTTTATTTTTAATAACGAGGTATCACATTCAAACGGACCCTACGTTTACACCGAGTTTATACATGTGGCAAATTACATATCGTTTTACAACAGTGTCAAAGTTTTAATGCATATCTGTAATGGTATTAACTATGTTGGGAACAATACAGTTTAGCCATATAAATAACACGTTATGACTGCTTAGCCAAGTGTTTGTGTTTTTTCTTCCAATTCTATTCTGATCACGTGTATTGGCCCACTGCCAACTGATTCTAGCGTCCTGAACAATTGCTGTGTTGGGACAGACTAGTGCTCTATAAAGCCGGTGTCTTCTACAGCAAGTCAAGATATTAATGGAGGGTTACCAAACACAGAACGCCCCCAGACAAATTCTTGGAAACCCTGTACTATTAGATCAGATTTGTTCTATGGCCATTCATCAACGTCGGCCATCGCTAGAGTTCTAATGAGGTAATGAATGTACGGTGTTGGCGTACACACACAAAGAAAATACAATGGCGCTGAGGTCGGATTGGATACAGTCCATATTGAACGGTGTTAAAGTTTCTGTTCTCATAAACACATTTATCATTTCCATGATGCTTTTATTTAAGTAAAAAGTAATATAACTGATAGACCGAACATTATATGGAATGGTTATTTACAAGTATGATTTACAATATGCTGGTCAATATATATGCTGTTTCTAAACAGTAGTTGACAAACAAACAATATTTAATTTTAAATATATATATCCCTGTGCCAGTGTGATTGCTTTTAGAAATATATATACCTTTATATCCAAGGAAAAGCTAAACAGATTGATCACGTGTACATATACAATTGCATTTAATAAAGTACCTGTTTTTATTAAACGTCGTTTTTGTGGTAACAATCTGCAGAGAACTGTCAAATTCCCTTGTGAGTTATCTAAAACGATTGTTCCTTTACTCAGGTCAATGCGTGTACAGAATAATGTGATTTAGCCGCTCGTCGCTCTCATGGGCGTCGAGTCCAGTATAATGATGGCCGAGACTTGTCCTCAGTCAGTAATAGACTGGCGTCTCGGAAGGTGAGCAAATTATCACATCGTGTCAGTCGCAGGATTTCTCACTCTGGTACCGTGTAACAACTTTAAGCTAACATACCTCAGGGAGAGAGGTTTTCCCAGTCTCAATCAGACATTTGTTCATCGAGTCATTGCAGGCAATTCTACCAGAAAAAACGCTATAAATATACATAGGTGTTTAGCAGTTATCTGGTTGAGTTTTGGAGATCTGAGGGAGAGTGGGTTTTTATAATCAAGTCCCAACGCTCTGTTGCCTGCAAATAGATATAGGAAGCCTAACAGATCGATTTCAATTTTATTTAATGTTCTCTGAGACACTCACATCGACACTTTAGCTGTGCTGTTATGGCGAGATCTCACATTGGAAGAAGGTGTTTATAAAGACACGGCTTGTAGTGAACAAAATACAAATTTGAGAAATATATTCTTGCGTGTTCATACTTTGTATGTAATTGATGTAAGGAATATCATGCTCATACTCTATATTAACATGAGCTGCACATACAGCATGTGTTTGCTACCCTAGCGATGAACAAGGGCGTTCATTTTATAATATGACATATTTCTTTTACTTTCGTTACTAAACACGGCTGGGGTTGTACAGAATAGCTTGGATAATAGGCATACAACCGGCAATATCTACATGCATTAGGTGCATGTATCAAGATGTATCATTGTTTTAGTTGACAATTTATCCAGCATTACTCGATAACTACATCGATACATAGGCCATTATTGTCGCGTAAGATATACGCTTTTGGAAATTATCTTTCTCGTTTTTTTTTTTTTCTGAAAAAGCACACCACTGCCTTATAAGACCAGTTTAAAGATAGTTGAAATCTGTATCAAACCACAAACGCGTATTTGTCATCTCATTTCACAAATGTTGTGGAGTAGGCACTCAAAAAACATTAATTTTGATCATCTGTAGTAAACTAACTGAATTAAGTTATGAATAAAAAAATAAAAAAACTCTTATTGAACTTGTATTATAATCCAAGCAAGGGCACATGTCTGGTAAATCTAACTACGAAGCTAATAAAACCTTTACGGGAGGACTGACGAGTGTCTGTAGGGACGAACTACATATTAAATGAGCAACAGCAGATTCCAACATTCAACTCAAATTACACCTCACCGAAAAACTCAACCAATACAGCTTTGAGCCACAGACAATTTAAAGTTATTTCAAATATTTCTAGGGAACATTTAAACCATAATTCCTCTGTAAAAAAGTGAAGGCTCGTGACTCGTGGCCACAATCATCCGTATATCTATAGTTACAGACACATGTGTATAAGATTTATTCATATAAACCCTAGATAAAGACAATGCAGTTTTTTTTATCTATCTATGTATCTTTTATGTCCCCATAGTTGGCACACGATCTATGGAATAGTATGGGTGATGAATATAACAGATATGTAGTAATGGAAAAGAGACCATCGACTTGCATTACCAATAATAAAGTTGCTATCCAGCTGAGACTTTTAATAAATGGAAATCAGTTCTATGTAATAATAAAAAGCACAATTATCGAGTTATTTTTACCTAATGAGGCTTAACAACCTTAATTTGGATATTCAAATTGCAATAAACTTTATTTCTGCCGACTGTTTGTTTATACTTCAAATATATTTTTGTTTAAACGTAGTATTTGTTTGATCAATTGGTGTTGTATGCCTTGCTTATTTCACTCACATGATTGCATAAGAAACGGTATTAGGCTTTTAATGCAATTCAGCCATATTATCAAACGAGCATTGAAGTGTAGCCATATAAATAGCAATTTATGACTGTTTAACGAGAGTACTTGCCTCTGTGTTCTCTCCGCTCTATTCAGGTCACGTGTATTGACCCGACGCCAATTGATTCTACTGTCGAGGACAATTGCTGTATTGGGAGTATTACACTGCAAAGATAGTCTCCTCTGCAACACATCAAGATATTAATGGAGTATTGCCAAGCCAGAAAGCCTCCAGAAATTTCCTCGCTATCCGTAAGTGTTAAATCAGGTTTGTTTGGAATCAGATTTGTCAAAATCTGACTTTAACATCGCCAGATATATGTATCTAAGCCGGTTATGGTTAAGACATTTGTATGCACAATGCATAATATGTCATTATATAATGTCATTTGGATTGTCATCGAAATGAACTGAAATTGCGTTCGCATAGAGGACATAAAGTGGACATCTGAAATTTTCGTTCAAAATGTTGGTATTTCGAAAGCGAGACGTTGTTTGATTCGCCATGTAACTGTCTTTCTCGTTCCGCAGACAATTTTTGAAACTATTTTAACATCTGTTCTCATGGTTAATTACTTCCCAATAAAGAACTCGACTGTTAAAGAATATCAAGTTCCTACGGATTGTAAATATGCCTAATAGTATTAGCCTTGATTGCTTGATAAACAAATTGATAACTCGAATTAAAATGTGCCTCAACAATTATCTGTCAGTGGCTATTAAACTCAAGTTACAGCTTGAGATCTGATGTTTATTCTGCTAAGCAGTTTCTCAGTTTTCCGAGTAAAAGAATTTAAACGCCAATGTCTTACCAGAGTTGATGAAGTCCATGCAATGTGTCTGGAACTGACAAGCGGCTTGACGCGGATCGTAACGTTTCCGTATTGGATTTTCCAGAGTGGATCAGGAAGCTGACCAATTCATCGTCTTGAAACAATCAGACCGGACTGGCGGGAGGCCACGGTCCAATGTTACCGGGCAACAGAAATTGTCTAGGTATACTGACGGGAGTTAAGGACAAATCATTAGCTCTCAACTCTACTTTCAGCTCATTTTCTCTGCTGACAGCTTCCATATTCATTGTGATAAGTCTTGTCTACGTGTCCATAACCAAATAATCTAAACAATCAAATTACCTCGGAATCATGTTTTTTCAAGGCTGGAAAACGTGTTAAGTTAGCCAACAAAATTTCAAAGAAATGAAATTTCAATAATTACTTCCTTTGTGATTTTTTTTTTATCGAGCAAACAGTCAAATCTTTAATTCTTCATCAAAACTGTTTGTTTTTTTTTCTTAACCAGTTTTATAGGTTCGCCTAAAGGTCATTCATGAAGAATATTGAACCGATAGGTAGTGCACCTACCTGAACCACTTTTATCTCAACCATTGTCCAGTCACAAGGAGTAAAGTTGAAATGTAAGGTTAGGCTGTCCCTTTTTGAGGGGGGGGGGGGGGGGGGGGGTTATTTTTGGGCGAAAAAAAATTGTAAAT
>JAVFBW010152336.1:0-12150 GCA_034783835.1 Mopalia ciliata
AAAAAAAAACCCCAATCATTTCTAACTTTGATCCCACGAATTGTACCAAATTTTATTAGAATATATGATATGTTATCATGTGAAGGACTAAAAACCAAATTTATACTATGGCTGACAACTTTTGCTGACAGAAATGCGCCAATATGACTCCCACGAGACATCTTGCCATATGAAATATTCTCAATACAGTTTAATTTGATATCCTGTTTAGAAGTTATTGGCATGAATCCAATTGACGGACTGACGACTGGACGGACAAACGGACGGGAGGTCCACACCCAGCTAAAAGGCCTACATGTAGTTGCCTCTTCGCTCAGAGAGCACCAGGGCAACACTAAATTCACATTATTATAAATACAATATTCTTGCATATCGCTGAAATTGACACCCAACTACAGCGCATTTTATCGTATTTGAAAACTCAATAATTATGTTTTAAACTATTGTAATCAAATTCAAATAGTTCGATTCATATGGAAGCCGGTAGCGGCCAAACACTTTGTCGTTCTTTACGCATTCTCTGGAGAATTGCAAATCGGCAAAATGACGAGCTCTCTCTTTCGTGGCAAGGGTGAGACCACACAAGGGTTGTCCTTCTGCTCTTCACATTTTATGGGAGACGTCATAAAGGAAAGTATTTATGACCGTCATCAGGTTTCTTTATATTAGAAAAATTAATAAGAAAGGCGTACGAATTTCTGTATTAATATACATGTATATATATACTTTAATTGTCATTGAGAAGATATATACACCTAAACAATACATATGTATATATATATATATTCATTCATAGATTCTATGTACAATATTTAATATACAATAACAAATTGAGCACAGGTCACGTGATAACAATGATTCCAGCTCGGCTATCACAAGACTTATGCGTACAAAAGAATACCTACAAAGGGAGGTGATTCATCCTTAAACAATTGCATAAAAAAACAAAATCGTTTAAATCGCCTCGGCGAGTTAATTTGTAGAATTGTTATAAACAATCTACAAAAAGTTCAATGTAACCACTGCTCTTATAAGCCGAAATCGAAAATTACCATTCGATTAGCAGTTCTAACAGGATTCGGCGAGAGCGTGCTATAGGGCCTATAGTGTGCGTTACTCGCCCTTCCTCGTGATATCGGTTCAAGTTCTGGCGACCTTTGGTATAATAAATAATACAATTCTACACACTTGTTTGTATTTAGGTTTTAACAGATGTAAAAAGATGTGTTTATGATACGTACCGGTATAATTCAATACATCCTATCAGAAGTCTATTAAAACAAACGTTTATATTATCCATGTTAAGTCCCTATCGTATTTACAATCGTGGCGAAGCACGAGAGTGGCATGTTTTCCGTTACACTATCTTGTGTAAATTTTTCGACTTAACGTAAAAGCGAATTATGCACTAATTTAAATTACTGCCGGTTACAAAAACAAGCGCGCAATATCGTCAAAACATTATTTCAAATACCCAACAGGTTGGTACTTAACAAAGCCAAACAGGCAACTATTATAACAACAAAAAAAGCATTTAGTTTGAACACATTAAAACAATGTATTACAACAACTTTTGCGAAGCTTTCATACATATAATATGAAATTGCATTATGAATAATAAATAAAATTGCAAAAACACGAAAGATTAACTTCCCTTTGAACGTCAGGCTAACATAGGGTTATCTCCCTTTCATGCAATCACAGGCAATCTCTGTTCTTGACAGAGAAAGCGGGGAATCGAACAGACTCCCGCTATTAACATTGACACTTGGATTGTATGCCTTTTTAACAGTGTGGAATGCGTGCATGGGAATAGAACCAGACAACCGCTTCAGAAACTTAACAGAACTTAAACAGGTTTATACTATATTCATTGTTGTGATAAGTATAACATCATGGGAAGGACCACAAGACCTTGGATACGAAGGAGGAAGCGTTGCATTCTGGTTAATATAGGTTATATGGGTATCTAGTCGCCCTATTGTGTGGACACCGTTCCAAAACAATGTAAACCCCGAAGCAGCTCATTCAAAAAGCCTTCAATGTTGAAACATTATTTTAGTTTTTAAAAACATAAAAAACCAAAAACTTTAAAATACCACTTAATGAAATAATGGGAAATACGCTCTAACCACACTTGAAATGAGACAATGCGTTTTAAACAATGCAAGCAATCTAAAACTATTCTGCTATCATAGCTGTAACAAATAAATCAATTTAAAAGACCGGTGAAATGAGAGTGTTTCTCCTGAACCACACCTTTCAATGTGAACAACAGGTCTACCCTCTAGATAATAACAATAACTTATTGCCTCAGACGATGCAAGCAATCTTAAACTATGCTGCTAACATAGGTGTAACAAATAAATCAAGGGCTATTCAATTTAATCTAGTTTTAGGAAATCTTTCACATTGGATCACGACGTTAATCTACAGCTATAGAATATTCAGCCTTCCGGTGCCAGTTGTTCCAAAACGATTATTGGCTAAGACCGGATTATATCTTAACTAGCTGATTAAACCGGGGCCCTAAGGCACGGATTTAATTTTATCCCATTTAGAACAACTGGCCACAAAACGACTTAAAATATTCCATTGATCAGGTACTTAGTTATATAATTTGAGACAATTAATGACATAGATCCTCTGCGAAAGGTTCCAAACAGCGAGTAGCCATTTTTGTTGGAGCACACATGATATTTAAAACGTGGCCCAAAAGAGCCATACCAATGACATAACGAAGACAGATCTATCAAATATAGAACGTAAAAATTAGCATAAAATGCGACTTGGCTGAGTAAAATATAGATACAAAAAATACAGAGAAATGAAAATGACTTTAAAGTTAACAAAACCGTGCCAGTAATTAAAAAAAAACAGAAGTAAAAAATAGGACATTTTCCATTCATAAAAGCTGAGAAAAAAATAGCCAAAAGTCACGCAATGTTAGTAAAGATGCTTCAACTACCCTCCACAATTCTACACAGAATACCCTTTTGTTGTTTTAAAGACTTCATTTAACTTATTAAACTTGTGTTTTGCGAGGTACAAATATAAGTTATAAAATCCGAAAAGTTTACATGAAATGGCATTTTAATATTTACCATACTGAAATACTGGGTCCACAGAAAGCAAATATATATGACATGCTTTTTAACCCTCCTTTATAAAGAAAAAAATATACGAAACAACCCGAAAAAAAATACAGATGGTTGGTACGAAACAAAGGAGGACAAACATGAAATATCGAAAAATAAATTTTAAAAAAATCTAAATCTATCTTAAATGTTTACAATAACTGGGACATACGAGAACTGTATACACTATAGTAAAATTGGTTTAAATTTTGACTGAGAGAAAGAAACAATATTGCAGAACGGGAATGGAACGTCAGAACCTGGACTATGGACAAATTTTATATCCGTGAAACTAAGCTGAATATAGAAACATCGCATCATGTGCAAGGTATAAAGATACACAATAGACATAGGGTAAACTTATAGTGGTGCTTGGTGGAGAAAAAAAGAACAAAGTCGACACATAGTCGAGAACAAAAACAAGATAACCTCAGACAGTTCTCTCGCGAGGTTATGTTCTGAAAGGCTGCTGTCACTATTAAACAGGTCTTTTTTTGCTGAAGCAGGATACCCAAGTAGTTCGATCAATTGATTGCCAATCAGTTTCTACCGGCGCCACAAAGTCAAGTAACTCCATTTGTGCACCTGAGCTAGTCTGGGGTGTACTGGAGAGATGAAGCGAGAGAAGGAATCCCCCATTACATAGTTCGGAACAATAGCTCCGCATCGTATAGAAACAGTCTTCAAGGAAAGTAATAAAGCAGTTTCAGGTTGCTGGCCAAGTCACGAAGGACAGTGAGGTGCTGAGAAGAACATCAAAGACAAAATCGATCCTAGTGACAGCTAGGTGTCGAAGTAACCAACAACAGGCGGAATCAAAAGGATATAACGAAATGGCAGTTAGGTTGTGTATTATCGGCGAAGCCTCGTTGATGAAGGTGAATCTGAATTTAAGGCGAAAAGATCTATGAGCCGAGAGAACAGTGCGTGCGAGTGGAGAGATTTATTGATGTTTGGAACAAAGTCTGCCAAGTGACGATCACCTGTAGATGTGAGATGAGCTGTCAAGATTATATACCTGTAACGTCATTAACCACAGGTAGATGAAGAGAGGTGTAAAGAGGAGAATCTAAGGGATCTTATATCTAATGCCATGTACATATCCTTGGAATCAAGGGTTGTGATAATAAGAGAACAGCAACTGTCTTACAACACACCTGTGCCTTGTTATGGAGTGTTTAATCAAGATAGAGTACACCTGATCTGACACAGTGACACGGTTACTCACACGCCCCACAGAAACATCATTATCTTAAACCTAATTAGAAGAGGCGTCGCGAAGCACGAGCTACTTCTCAACACAACAAATACGATCGCATAACATTTTTCTGTTAGAAAACATTCCCCATATTTATTTATATTCTTTCCGTTTTCATATTTATTTCAATTTTATCAAGACAAATCTGTAATATTGTGTGAATAAATAAACCTAACCCTGAAAAAACCCTATTATACGTGTCGTGCAAAATATGCAATGTTAGAAATTCAAACAGGAAACTGATAAAAGTGTTATAAATGCATGCGGTATATGTTAGAAACATCATTCCGTGAAATGCCCTTAATACAGGGGAAGTTTTTAGTATCTGTTTTATATGCACATGCATCCCTTAAAAATAATATGTTGTTGTGTAGAATTTGGATTGACGTCAATAATTACAAGTCAAACAATGAGCACATGCAATCTATAGTACTATAGGCTTTCCCGTCAAAAGAGTAACAATGGCGCCTTTATGTTCCCGGCGATCTATTGAAAATGTCAGCAATGCCCTATTTTTCCCAACATGGTTACTGGCTTATTGTAACATTCTAATTACCTCACATTTTGAAGAGTGCATTTGGTGCTGGTCTTAGAAGGCTTTATAAAGTTTACTTTGCGTGAATGGTGAGCACAAGATACGCCCGGATGAACACACTAAGACTATTACACGTTCTACTAAAATCTCTTTGGGCCTTCAACTATGAGTAGTTTTTATCATTTCGTGGTGTGTTTCTAATGCATTTGGTTTCTTGAAAAAAGTTTGCCCTGAGAGTTTACAGGTTGTTTCCTTTCAACCTCAGGTACTTCAAACAACCCAAATGTGGAGAACATCGCCATAGTGCGGACTAGGGACTTCAACAAACAACATTCCTCGACTTCATAAAGACATGTTTTTGTACCTAAGTGAATAACATTGTACAGTCGAATGTTTGCCCTTGGCAAGCTCACAATGGGGAGATAATAAAACATCTTTAATACCAAACACAGGCCAAAAATCTGCTCCACTTAAAATAAAGGTGTCCATTTGCCAGCCAAGAACTATGCGGACCTTCTTACTGTACGTGAATGCATCACAAAAGCACTACCACTGTAATATAATAGGGCAGCTTATTACCGTTAACCGTATGCTTACCATTAATATTGTCGGACTGAATTTATTAGCTAAAGTTTTCCAAAGGTATAAATTAAACTTATTTTACTTTATCTGCGAATCAACATAACCCCTTGATCTGGGTATTTTGCAAACAAAAAGGGATCATTTTTTTTTCAAATCCGGGATGAATTTCACAATAACATCGGGAGGAATACAAATTTATTTCTATTTTTGTGACTCAGAGGCAAAGGAATTTGGGCTTGACGCTTCGTGACAATATTCAATAGGTGCTATGAAAACTGAGAAAGAGAAGGATGAACTGGTTTATAAACACTGTCAGGTCGTCTTCACGCTTCACGTTAAAATCGGGCTCAGTGAATGAGAACAGACAACATATCGTAACAATGAAAATGCTTTCCAGATCATTCCGAACACTTCAGCACCATATGCTCAATGTATACCCCCTCCCTCCCCGAGTTTGAAAGATGAATGCCGTATGTGGACAGCCAGACAGATAACACAGATACTACCTAATAATTTTTTTTATAATATATGTGTGTCTTCCACATTTATGTAAACATATATATATATATTGAATAATTGAAGAGAAAAAATGTGCTTGCCTCCACAGGGATTCGAACCCGGGACCTTTGGGTTACAGGCTGAACTCTACCCACTGAGCATAGTTATAAAAAGAATCTCATTCCTGCATGACAAGAATGGTTGAAAGTTTTCAAATAAACCGCTTGCAGCTACAATGTGTATCGGATCAACTAAATACCAACGGGTACCAGAGTTGGTAGGTCAGACACAAAAAAACAACAGTATCAATATGTGCTCTTCTTAGTTGCCTTATTACCTAAAGTTTTTTCAAATGTATTACCTCTTAAACTATAAGCCCCGGACAAGCATAGTTTGTCTTTTTTAATCTGCAATTATCGATTTTTGAAAATAAATTTATTAAACTATTATTATTTGACAAATCCTGGTTCAGCAAAAGGATTTGCAACATTACTAAATTTGACAAAGCTAAGCTAAGAGATAACAGTAGAGCTTTTTTGTTTTTTCTTACAAATTTTGATAATCAACTTTGTAAAACAAACATCCCTGTTTAAAATATATTTTGATTTGTGCATAAATCATTTGAAGACTTCCAAGCATAATCAAACTAAATATATAGCTGTTCAAGGCGCCTGGCCAACAGCATAAATCAAGATCATAAACGAGCAACCGGCCTTCGTTGGTGGTGAAATAGGAGAGAAAAGTCCTACTAGGTATTATATCAAACCATATCTGATTCAAACTGAATGGAAACCAGACGAAAATGACATCTACTCGACTGTGAAACCCTATCAAATGTACAATCTTGGCAATGGCCCGGTTGGTCCTTAACGCTTCAATGCTTTGTCAGATATCTCAAAGGTAAACTATCCAAGCGAACCTGTAAACATACTTTTATTGTAAATAAAAAGGCCCCTGACAGTTCAGAGTCTGGGATGACACTATAAAACGTTCCACCGTTTGACATAGCACATGTTTGACGCAGAAGTCGACTTCCACCACATTAAAGGTGTCAACACAGATTTTCTTCTTAAACAATCGTAAGGATCGTAAATTTGGGTCTAAAAGAAAGAGAAAGTATAGCATACTATAAGGTCTTTAAGTTTTGGGGGAAAAAAATGATCAAAAGATAGGCAAGACACTACTTGCTACAATTAATTCGTTTCAACATTTGCCATTAAGTCGCAAAATTGATTCATAGACTAAAAACAGAACAATCAAAAGCACACTGTTGACTTCAGACTACCAAGGCTTGTTGTTAAAAATGTTGAGCAAATAACGCTGGAGTATTCGTACTTTCTAGGATTCTGTCAATGTCAAAATAACTTCGGAATAAAAACAAAAAAACTAGCTTTTCTAAAAAAACAACAACTTGAATTTGCCTTCTTGCACCGAAAATCAATACTTTTACACAGAAACTATATGTAGTGTGCGCTACCTTGCAATGGTATATTTTTATATGTAAGGAAATAAAAGTTGCAAGTTTCTGAGAATTTCTGGTGTATTTTATACCGAAAGTTTGTTTTTTTTTGTTTCTTTGGGTGTTGGAAGGTAAATAGCTATATCAGGATGGTGCATTGTAAAATTTAATAGCCACGCTAACTTAGCCAACTTAACCCTAAAAAATGACGGGTGCTGCAGTGTTAGAAAAATATTGTTACCCATCATGTGCCACAACAAATGTCCAATAAACCATTGCCCGTTACCCAGAGGGTAATGTGGATTTGGACCCATGCTTCTATGTGAATAAGTAAAGCGTCATTGTTACTTTTGCCGTATAGACGAAAATTACAGGAAAGTGACAACGAGAATCGGCTAAAATATTTCCATACCATATTCGGATAGACAGAACTGCGAACATACAAGGAACACAGTTCCAAAAAGGTAAACTTGACGAAAAGAAAAAAGGAAAAAGATACAATTTCTGAATGTAAAATTACCAGGAATTAGGTAAATTGTATGTTTATGCTACCTCAAAGATTTTTTTTACCTGAGGTAAGCGCAAACAATTGCAATTTGAATACATCAAAATGCAATAGAAAATACACAAATATGAGATGAAAATAACATACTTGTTCTTTCTTCGAAGGAAATGCTATGTGAATGGGTATTTTTTTTTTACATGGGCGTCAACATGAAAACGAGGTTATGTGATGGATAACAGGTAAACGGAGAAGTAAGAATCACAGGTAAAAAAAAAGCACAACTGGGCAAGTAGTGATTCCGGGTTCTAGTTACCACATTTACAGCCGGTCTATTGTCTATTGATACAATAGAAAGTACTTTCCCATCGACAGGTACTGGATCTGCTCCTTCCTCTTCTATCTGCGATCTACTTAGTGGGCAGGTAAACGCATCCCACACCACAAAGAACTATGATAGATTACTCCCTCTTCAATGGACAGCATCAGGTAGCACAAGTTCATAACGCTTGCCACTAATCAATTCCCCCAGAATCCCACTTGAGTAAGAGGACGGGAAGAAGATAAAATGATTCAAGGGTAAAAAGGCTCTGCAGTGAAAAGATGTCTTCTCTCCCGACAATTAAGGGAATCCAGTAATAAAGACGGTAACCAGATAGGTAATGCTGCATCAGATCAAGAGACGCTTCAAGAAACAATATTGCATTAACTTGCTGCAGACACCTGTTCATTTACAGAGAGTTGGTACCATCAACAAGTCCTTCAGAAACAATGTTTCATTACCGCTATGAAATAGCATCATAGTTTTTAAACACGCATAGCTCATAAATAAGGTAAGAACCCCAAAAAAGCCTGAAGATGGAATCCAATACAAATTGTCTGAGAGTCAAATTTTTTACAAATATTTTTACAAGATGCTACCAAAGGAGTTTCTTTTAGTCTGTGGAGCTAAAACGCTTCTCACAAACAAAGAAAGAAATAAAACCCCAAAATAAGTCTGAAGTTGGAATCTAATATTTCTTGTCCCTGAACTGATTTTACATGTTTTTTTTACATATGGTTTTCAAAAATGGTATGGAAATGAGTTTCTTTAAATGTCTTAAATGTATTCTAGTAATAGTTGTATCAGGTTAGTTGAAGCCCCTTTAACTAAAAATGTAAAACATTGTTTGTCGAGGAATGGTAAAGCCTAAAAGCGAAATCAGTTTACTTGGCATTCGAAATCATACTTAATCTACAGTAAACAGGCACAGATAAGATAGAATAAAAAAAGTGTCAAAGATTTAAAAAAAAAACAATACAGATAGAAAATATATAAATTTGAAGCATTCATCACAAGACAATTTAGATGATAAAACATTTGTGTTTTTTAACAGATGGATTGGAAACAAAAGCAAATTTAGCAGCATGACAAGACATACAAAACATTGAAGATAAAATATCGATAATAAAGACAGTAACAATTTAGTTCCAAAATGAATATTGGAACAATGAGAAGTTTGTAAAAATAGTAAAAAATATAAAAATGCTAAATTAAAATGAGAAATGATGCAATCGTTAAAGCAACATATTTAAGAAATAAATAACACAATGATAATTACATAGGTGAATGATAATTTTTTTTTTTTAAAAGAGAGAGCTTTAATGTTAAGAGTCTTGCACAAGCACTTATTTTAATTGCTTGGAGGTTATACCATGCTTCGGGTAGTCCATTTATATGACAAGGGGGTCTCTCCTTGCAGGAAGGTCCATTCCACAAACAATACTAAAGAGTTGCTTTGCGGACATATTGATATTATTTAAGACATCTTCCAATACAGAAAATAACTGTTGCACTAATGGTAATATTTTTATGTGTGTAGTACTTTCAAAGCTTGGGCACATCCATACAGGAACAAAATTCATGACCTTTGAAGTCAGGCACCAAAATGGTGGCAGTAAAATATTTCCAACATGGATCCCTCATGTGACGATTGTTATCAAAAACAGAGGGGGATAGAGGTCAATTTATCATGAAGCCAAGCACACAAACTTTTCTTTTTTGCTTTAAAATGTTACTTTTTATTTTTAAATAACATAGTCTCCCTGGGATACGATGAATATTGAATATTTTGATACTGTATTTGATGTTTAAGTCAAATCTGCAGTGACAAAGCAACTTGTAAATTTGATTTCTTTAACTCCTGCCAAAGAATTAATAGGTCATCTATTGATGGTTGCATTATAAGGAAAACACACCTTTGATACACAAGAAATCAAACTTGCAAAAAAGATGTAAAATTTAAAAAACATGTATGACAAAATCCAAACCACGGCAGAAGATTTGACAAACTTTAACATTAGCATAGATATAGAAATGAAGGCAATTAATTGGAGGGAATAAAATGTTATCAAAGATACAAATCTACCTCCAATGAAAGAAAGCCAGAAATTTGATAGCCACCAAGTAGATAGCAATCTCTGTGGAGTCTGTTCTGATCAGCCATATTTGTTTTTTATCAGATTTTGCTTCATATGGATCAGGTGTCTTTTAAGTTTTCAGACTTGTGGTCATCTTACAAAAACCCTACTCAGATCTGGCTTCCAAAGATAAGCAACATTGGCACATGTCACAAATTAATGACTGTTACTAAGGCAACGACAAACAGACATTCAACTGGTGACCATGGTAATATAAACAAATTAGGTAAAGCTTGAATTGGTCACTCACTGAAAAAAATGCTGCAGAATTCTAAATTCTAACTATATTAGAAACCTGAGTACAGTACCCTTGGAATATACCAGAAACCGGAGTATACTGACCTCTGATTATACCAGAAACCTGAGTATATTGATCTCTGATTATACCAGAAACCTGAGTATACTGACCTCTGAATATTTCAAAAACCGGAGTACTGGTACATAGGGCCTAGCCTACTGATCTCTGAATAAACCAAAAACCTAGTACTAGTATTTCGGCTTTCTTTTAAAGGTAGAAAAGTATCTTAAATGATCAATCCCTCTTGGACAAAAGTTAGTTGTTTTTCTTTTTACAAAGTTAGTATAAAAAGGCATGGACACGCTTTTAAAAAGGCACTTTTTTTGGAAAGGACGTATATTGGAAAAAGTACATCAAGCTTTGGTCAAAAATATGATAGTTAATGGAAATCAACATTTATTAAAAGATGAATTGTTACAAAATAGATAAACTTAAAAATGGGGGCATGTACAAACCAACCATTCACACCTCCTTAAGCTCTAAGAGAATAGTTCCACAAATTTACACAATCACACTGTTTGAATGACAGATTGAGCATAACAATTTCACCATACCCTCTTATAAATCAACTTTTTCATTGTTACGATTTTGTCCACTAGTTTTTTTAAAACTGAAATTCAGTTATTCTATCTTAGATCAATGGGAAAATTCTATTCATGCAAACATTTTTGAGATTCAACTTTCAGCACTTCTAACAACAACAACAACATAAGAACATATAGAAAACAATTTATATCACAGTTTAAAATAGATTTCAATGATATGACCTCCAGGGATAAAACCAGTTCAAATCAATTGAAATCATTGGTACCAAATCTAACATTAAATGAAACAATGAAGATGAAATGATCAATGAAATCACTGCCTTGAAAGGTCACTCAACATACTCACTGTCACATGATCGTCATATGACCACAGTGTCACATGACATTGTCAACATTTTGTCCCTCCGAACAAATCCTCTTTGAGTAAGCACTATACATGTTTGCTGTAGACATTTTTGGGATCACAAAATTCTGTTGAACAGTCCATTCTAGTGGTCCAAGTGAGGTTATAATTGTGACATTGTTAACAATAAAATTTGCACCTTGGTTTGTATTTGATATTGTCTCAAAAAGAAGGAGGGATCAAAGATCTGTTGTGGCATGTCTTTTCATATGTAGCGCTAAATGATCAGATCTCGAAAAACATCTCTCACAAAATTTACATTGGAATGGTTTAGCTCCGGTGTGTTTCCGATAATGTCGAGTTAGTTCGTCTGAGCGGGCAAATCTCCACTCACACCCTTCCCAGGTGCACTTGTACGGTTTCTCACCTGGTAAAATAAACATAAAAAAAAGGTTAATTAGTAGAGAGCAATGTTACGCAAATAAAAGTGAATGAAATGCACAGGAGAGGGAAAATATCGAAAAAGAGTGGTA
>JAVFBW010152347.1:0-12149 GCA_034783835.1 Mopalia ciliata
GGGTATGCAGCAGTATGGCCTCGACCCTGCCCACTACTATACCAGCCCCGGGCTCTCCTGGGACGCATTGCTCAAGAAAACTAACGTCGAGATAGAGCTGTCGACTGACTACGACCAGCACCTCTTTATCGAGAAGGGGATGCGAGGCGGGCTAGCCATGGTCTCGAAACGCTATGCCAACAACCCATATATTTCGGACTATGACCCCCACAAACCCAACAGCTACTTTTAGTACTTGGACGCCAATAATCTGTATGGCAGGGCAATAAGCCAGTCCTTTCCAGTCAGCGGTTTTCGATGGTAGAAGACTGGGAGCTGTTGACTGCGAGCATAGCTGAACACCCAGCCAGCAGCCCAGAGGGGTTCATGGTAGAGGCAGATCTTTAGTATCCGGCGGAGCTGCACGAGGCACATAACGCCTACCCGCTGGCCCCGGAGCGCATGGTGATCCCGAAAGAGGGGATGTCGGAATATCAGTGGAACCTTCTTGGCGTTGGGGTGGCACCTACCGAGGTTGAAAAGCTGGTCCCCAACCTCCGCGATAAGGAACGCTATGTGCTCCACTACCTCAACCTGCAGCTTTACTTATCACTGGGTATGCGTCTGAAGAAGATTCACAGAGCTCTCCGTTTCGAGCAGAGCCCCTGGGTGGAGCCATACATCCGAGCTGCGTACATAGGCGACTACCAACCTCGGAAGGACGATCGAGAACCTCCACAAGCAGGTTAATATAAATATCGCAAGGTCTCATGAAGAGGATAAGGTCAGACGACTTATCGCCAGCCCGTCCTTCGCCAGAGCTAATATCTTCAACGACAACCTCGCAGCCATCCAGGTTCACAAGAGCCGCCTGGTCCTGTACCACCCAGTAGAGGTCCTGATGTGCGTCTTAGACCTCGCCCAACACCTGATGTACGACTTCTATTACAACCAGATGAAGGCACAATACGGCGAGCGCTGCCAATTTATCTACGGGGACACAGACTCGCTGCTCCTCGAGATCGAGACCAAGGGCGTGTACCAGGACATGGCAACACACACGGAGATGTACGACACTTCGGACTACCCAAACGACCACCCTCCACACTGCACGGCCAACAAGAAGGTGCTGGGGAAGATGAAGGATGAGTGTGCCGGGCGTCCAATCGCAGAGTTCGTTGGTACGCGCCCCAAAATGTATAGCATCCTCGAGGCCTCCGGTTGCAACATAAAAAAGGCCAAGGGTGTTAAGAAGAGCGTTGTGAAGAAGCACAACCGCCATGAGCAGTACAAAGAGGCACTCTTCGAGAAGACCTTTCGTCATGGAATGGACGTCTTGCGATCGGAGCGCCACCGCATCTATGGACAGCATCTCAAAAAGGTGTCCCTCTCATCATTCGACTCCAAACGCTGGATTGCCAAAAACGGAGTGGACACCCTGGCCTACGGACACAAAGACGCAACAGTCGAGATTGATGAATACGTCACCCAGCCTTTGGCTGGAATCACCTGAGAACACCAGAAGGTGGAAACTCAGTGTTTGGGGAACAACAACAAGTTCTTAAAACCGCGAGAAAGCCCATCCAGCAGATAGTACAGCACGGGCTCATCATGCTTCGTGACTGAACGCCCTGCCGGGTATACATTGAGTAACCATACAGGGTCAGTAGCGCGGCGGCGCCCACCTTCCAGCTCACAAGGCTGATACCGTACACCAACACCCGAGGAGAGCTTTTTCACAGCGCTCCCAACAGCGCGGCCGATACAACGAAGGAGGGTTTGTGTGCAACCGTTTTGGTTTTGGCCTTGATGGCTGCGAGGGCTTCTTGACGATGAGTCGGGTCTACTCATCATTAAAAGCCGCAACGACAGCGGGCAGCCGCGAAACCCAGTCGGACGACCGCTCTCCAGACGGGAGCCGCATCTTTTGGGGTACGTCGTGTTTGGCTAGAAGTTGGCTCACCGCGCCCATGAACTCACGTCCTGGGTCGACCTGGAGTAGACTCGGCCATTTAATAGGGCTCCGCTTGTAGATGCGAAAGAGAGCGTCAGCGACCCCTTTTGCTTCTTTTTTGGCCAACGGCTCGGCCTCTTTATAGCGCGAAGCGGGCAAGTAGATATGTCAGATTGCCTGCTTCTTAAGGTAAGCTCTCGCAGGCGCCTCGGGGATCTTAGCTGCGGCGGCTTGGGTTTTTTTAGCCGCGATCCGCTTCCAGTAGCCCTTTGGGCTGTAGTATGTCTTCACTACCTTCGCTGTTTGCTTGCTGTCCATCGAAGGTTGCCATATATTTAAGAAGGCGTATAAGCCTCCAACATGATTCGGTGACGGAGGCAGGAAACCTCGCAGTCGCAGAGTGTAGGTCGGTCGGACCCGTCAATACAAGAGCAGCAAATCGGAAAGCTGAACTCTCATATCGCATCCACAGGACGAGATATGTCTGTGCCGTTTCGATCATAGCCCGGGCCAGAGGACCTGAGATTTTGTGTCGATGGGCATTGTAGCCCACATTCAGCATCGCAAAGTAAAGCTGGGAAACCCATAGTATATTCGCGGTTATGTAAGAAAGTGAAAAAATTTATACGGGCGAAACATTATTGTAATGGCTACATCAAATAGTCAACGTCAGACCATACACGATACCGAGCATCTCTAGGTGTACTACCTTTCGCCGTATCCTGGTTCGATACAAACCACCAATCATTGGTAACATGGTGTGTTCGTAGTAGTAGCGTATGGCGTCAGGGTTTTGAGCTTGATCTCACACGTCGTCGGTGAATTGTTTCAACACGAGTAAACGTCCAGGATTCACCCGTCCATCTTCAAACATAGTCAAGACAAGGCTTTGTAGTCTCGTAAATCCTGGACCGAGTACACCATATACTCCCAAAGACCGCAAGATTTGCCAGATTGTTGGCTATCCATCGAAAGATGATGTATGCAAGTGCGAGATTGTTGGCTATACATCGAAAGCAGCAAGCCCAGTCGCAGTCATGACTATTAGGACGAAAGCAATCTCATGGTCCTTCTGGTCCAGAGAAGGTGTGTAGAAGTCGGAAACCTGGGGTTCTGGTGCCAGAGGAGCGAGTTTATGTGGAAAGACATGTGCGTACTCACGGATTGCAGCGTCGACATCCCGGAAAGTTCGCACAGCATAGCCTTGTCGGCGGAGCTCATCGTTTATCCAGTCAAGGCGCTCTGTCCGTTTTCGAGACAATTTTACCTGCGCGGCTTGGAACTGCTCGACAGCTTTATCATGACGTTTTCGCTCCTCATCCACGTCGGAGCTTTTCAAAGATGAGAAGAGAAATTTGACCCGGAGCAAGCCAGAGCGTTTGCAAGAGCACCTCCCACAAACATTGCGATAGAGGGCATCCTTCGTGTTACTTCCAAATATCAGCAGGTATGACCCCCTGTTTAATTAGGGCATCTTTGGACGCCATAGCCAAGGAGACATCGGTCATACCCATGTCTCGGGGAGAGAAGTCGTTTCGGATAGGCGCCCCCGAACGCCATTCTGCCAAGGCGGGCGTAACTCATTGCAAACAGGGTGACAACCGCGCCATGGTACATGGTGTTGACGAGCATCTTTCCATCGGTAGACATGATTGCAGAGAGTTTCGTTATGCCATGTTGTGAGGATCCTTCAATTGGGGGGACGGCTTTGGTTCTATTTTTCGGTCGCCAAGTGGCGATTGCTTGGCGGACGGTTTGGGTTCAGGTGGCACTTGCTTCCCTTGCTTGAGATAGAACAGCACAGCCAAAGCTAAACCCATCCGTCCTATAACCCCAGGTATCCAGTCGGTGGTATTCCGTACTCGTGGCAGCCTGTCCGCTGTTCTGGCAGCTCCGATTTTGAAAGATCTATCTGCGAATCACTTGGCCCCGTTAGCTTCTGGAGCGTGGCATCTAGAAACTCTGCCATCAGTTTGTCCTGTTTCGCCTGCCTGGCGGCGGCTCCAGCCAGCATAGCGACGACCATTTTTGGATCCTTGTCCTTCAGCACTGTCGCTCTCTGCAGCTGTGGAACCGCTGTCTTCTCTGGATCCGCTGTCTTTGCTAGGTCTGCTGTATTCTCCATTTTTCTCTTCAGATGAATCGTTCTTGTCTTGAGGAGAGGATTCTTCAAATGGACTGTACTTGATAGTGGGAACCGCTGTGGTAAGCGGTGCTAACCGCTGAGGTAAGCGGTGCTAACCACATGCCGAACGTTCGGTCAACACCACGCATAGTACTGCTTAGAGCCTGCTCAACGCATGGATCAGCCTCCAGATCTGCGACGAGCTTTGAATGGGTTTCGTCGGGGATGGGGAGCAGCTTGCTGACCACCCTTGTATACAGCTTCAGAGCTGCCTGCCGAAGAGTCTTCGTCATAGCCGCGCCCAACTGCGCTTCGTAACAAGAATACAGCTTCTCGACTTCTCCGTCTGTGAGCCTGTCGACTTTGTCTGCAGTCAGGGTGCATCCGAGATACTTTCCAGCCTGGCCTCCTGCGGCCAGTGTGGCGAGCCTCTGGCGGCGCATTGAGGCATGCTCCAGTTTGTCTGGTGACTCCGGCATGTGATGCACAGACTGAGTGCCGGCCCCCGGCATGCCAGGTTTTTTGTGCTCGCCGTCCGGAAAGCCATGCACCTCATCAGAAAACCGATCAATGTCGTCGTCCATGTTTCAATTGTATCCTCCTGGACACGACTCTAATGTGGCGTATGTATTACGTTGAGAATACGCTTCCTGTTATAATGGCGTAGTTTTGGTCGGAGCTACCACAATTTCGGCTACAATTTTGTCGTTGCCCATACAGACAGAACATATAGCGTATTTTTTTTGTTGCCCAAATCCCCCAACAGTCTGGGCGTATTTTTGGGTATAGGCTACCGTTTGTTCGGCTACCATTTTTCAGGTTGCCAAACGGAAAGCGCATTTTTGCGTATACGCTACCACAATTTCGGCTACCATTTTTCGGGTTGTCCATACAGACAGAACATATAACGTATTTTTCCGTATAGGTTACAGCTGTTTCGGCTACTAGTTTGGGGATCAAATGGTAGGCACACACACACCAGCGCACCAGCGCAAGTACAGGGACAGGGTGGGAACACACACTCGCGCAAAAGTGTCGAGACACAAGGGCCAGGGATGTTGCTGCGCAACACACACTCGCGCACAAGTGTCTAGACACAAGGGCCAGGGTAGGGACACACACCGACGCACAAGTGTCGAGGCACAAGGGACACGGTAGGGACATACACCCGCGCACAAGTGTCTCGACACAAGGGACACACACTCGCGCAAAAGTGTCTCGACACAAGCGCCAGGGTAGGGACACGCACCCACGCACAAGTGTCTCGACACAGGAACAGGGTAGGGACAAACACCCGCGTAAAGCAAGCCCGAGTCGACGCAGAGCCAGCACGAGCCGACGCAGAGCAAACCCGAGCCGACGCAGAGCAAGCCCGAGCCAACACAGAGCAAGCAAAGAAAAGCCTAGCCGAAGCGGCTCTGTTGCCCCACAAAAAGAAGATGCCGAAAGGCACGGCGCAGCAGGGAGGGGCCACATTTTGGAGCAGCAAGCAAGCCACAGTGGAGACAGTGAAGAAAAAACAAGAACGGCAAGAGATAGGGCAGCCAAGACAGTGCCCGTCGGCGGGGCAGACTCCGACCTTTTTGGGTTGCCCAAAACTTCCAATTAGACACGGTAGCCCCAATCCATATAGGGCAACCAAAGCAATACTATACAAAGTAGAGCTACCAAAATGGCAGTGCAAGCTACGTTCCAGAGCATGGGTCTGTGGTCCAAAAAAGCTGTGGCAGCCCACCTTCTCCTGGAGAACGCTACGAGAGCAATCTGGTGCCAGACATCGCCCAGGTGGACTATCTGGCAGGCAACCTGGGCCGCACGCACCTGCGCCCCCTCCCGGGGCTTCTGACGTACGTAGACGACGTATACATCTGCGGATACCTTCGCCGCGACGACTGCGTGACCCGTCGCGCGGATATCTACCGCTGTGTGCGAGAGCATGTTGAGGCCCCCGACTACAACAGCCGCGGCCACATACAAACGAACATAGTCCACACCCTCGCGGCCGAGAGAACACCGAGGGCAGTGCCATCCGGGAAACCGTCACCCGGATCGAGTTCGACACCGACCAAAAAAACAAAAACCAAAAACGGAGTGGCGAAGGCTATGTCTCGGGCCGAAACGGTCGACCCCTTTGTGGCGAAGGTGGACGTCTCCGATATCCTTATGGACGAGCTACTGGCCTCCTTGCCAGCGTTCGAACACCAACTGCCTGGTCATGGCTACGGACTACACGCAAGATTTCTCGAGTGTTCTCGACCGGGAGACGCTCTTGGACAACCTCTGTATTTTCACTGTCTTACATAACAGCCGCGAATATACTATGGGTTTCTCGGAAGAGCTTTGCTTTGCGGTGCTAGATGTGGGCTACAATGCCAGTCAACACAAAATCCCCGGTCATCTGGCCCGGACTATGATCGAAACGGCACAGACATATCTTGACCTGTGGAGGCGAGAAGAGGGTTCAGCTTTCCGATTTGCTGCTCTTGTATTGACGGGTATTGACTCAGCGACTGCGAGGTTTCCTGACTCCGTCACCGAATCATGTTGGAGTTTTATACGCATTCTTAAATATATGGCAACCTTCGATGGACAGCAAGCAAACAGCGAAGGTAACGAAGACATACTACAGCCCAGAGGGCTACTGGAAGGGGATCGCAGCTATAAAACACCTAGCCGCCGCAGCGAAGATCCACCAGGATCCTATAAGTACGCTCTTACAGTCGTCGTTATAGAGAGGCCGAGCGCTGACCACAAAAGAAGCAAAAGGGGTCGCTGACGCTCTCTCGCATCTACAAGAAGAGCCTTATTAAATGGCCTAGTCTACTCCATGTCGACGCTAGACGTGAGTTCATTGGCGCGGTGATCCAGCTTCTAGCCACACACGACGTCAAAGTCCGACGCGGTCGCGTTGACGTCAATCGGGATCAGGGGATTGTGGAGCGTTTCTACCGGACCCTATCAGAACGATTCTTTGGACACCAGTACGCCCAAGAGATGCGGCTCCCGTCTGGAGTGCGGTCGCCCGAGTGGGTTTCTCGGCTGCCCGCTGTCGTTGCCGCTTTGAATGATGAAGAGACTCGACTCGTCGGCAAGAAGCCCTCGGCAGCCATCAAGGCCAAAACGGTTGCACATAAACCCTCCTTCGTTGTATCTGGCCGCGCTGTTGGTAGCGCTGAGAAAAAGCTCTCCTCGGGTGTTGGTGCCGGTATCTCTATCAGCCTGGTGAGCTAGAGGGTGGGCGCCGCCGCGCTACTGACCATGTATGGTCCCTCAACGTGTATCGGGTAGGGTGTTCAGTCACGAAGCCTGATGAGCCCGTACTGTACTATCTGCTGGATGGGCCTTCTAGCGGTTTTGTTCGGGAAGAACTTCTTTTAGTACCCCCAGACACTGAGTTTTCACCTGTTCTCAGGTGATTCCAGCCAAAAGCTGGGTGACGTAATCATCCATCTCGACTGTTGCGTCTTTGTGTACATAGGCCAGGGTGTCCTTCATTTTTGTCAATCCAGGGTTTGAAGTCGAATGGTGGGAGGGACACCTTGTTGAGATGCTGTCCATAGATGCGGTGTCGCTCCGATCGCAAGATGTCCATTCTATGACGAAAGACTGGTTCTGGGGGTGTCGGCATAAGGACTCTCTCTCTCCTCTCTTCTTTTTTTTTTCTCTACAGAGGTGGATACCGTCACCGTCGTTGGTGACGGACGAAGCATTTGATCAGTTCAGCCAAGTGTTTTAATACCCTCCGACCTCCCGGTCTATACCAATGACCTTCATTGTTTATTGTGTTTTATTGTGAAGCAGTGTTCAGTAGTAATAAAAAAAGTTTCTTTGTTCACACTTTATCTGTTGTTCTGTGTTTTTTGTTTGATCACCCTGCTGATAGGGGTGTGGTAGCATCACTCACCGCCATCAGCACCGTAGTTCGCTGTCCATTCACCCACACACATCGCTTGCGGTGACATGACGCCTTGTAAACTTCATTGGGCTCATATGGTAGCATCGGCGCATGATTTACGAGCCTACAAAACCGTGGTGTTAACGATGTTGGACGATGGTCTGGTGACTGTAGGTCGTGTACTCGTGTTAAAGCAATTTACCGACGACGTGTGCGATCAATCCTAACACCCTGACGCCATACGGTACTACTACGAGTACACCGTATTACCCACGCTTGAGGGCTTATACCGCACCACGATCAGGCGACTGAGCCTACCCCTAGCCGAGCTCGGTGTCCTGGGGTGTCTGACGTTTGTCGTTCTGTTTGGTCGTTCCTGTTAACCACCATCAGTTTTAGTACGCTTAGCACACAACAAGTATGGGAAGACAGATGAGGAGAAGACTATCCCGACAGACCTCATCACCCTGTCAAAGACGCTCGATAAGACGTTACGACAGTTGGATTACGACGCCAACAGCCCAGCGGCCTATAGTGGTGTGAATGAGTTATGGTCCGTGATCAAGGTGTCCACGTGTCGAAAGCTCAGGTGGTGGTGGTAGGGGGTTGAAAGGACAACCACCTATACATTACACCGCCCTGCCCGACGGCACTTTCGACGGAAGCGGGTGATTGTCGGCAGTATCGACAGTCAATGGCAAGCAGATTTGGTGGACATGCAAAGCTTGGCCAAACAGAACGACGGTTACTGCTATCTCCTCACGTGTATCGACATCTTCCCCAAATACGGTTGGGTCGTCTCGATTCGCACCAAAACGGGGGTTCAGCTGATCGACGCCTTTCAGTCTATCTTTATCATGGGGTGTCAACCGTTGTATAAAAAAAACGCACGAAGGGACGGAATTTACAACAAAAAGCCTCGGTGGTCGAGCGGTTTAATCGAACTTCAAAGGTGGGATGTACAAGTATTTTACAGCTTCGAATACGCGACGCGACCCGCCAGTGGGCGAACACGACATCGACGTCCCCCTCTTCGTTGGAGTCCTTATTAAAAGACCGACACGCAACCCAACCCCCTCAGTCCCGTTTGGCGGTCCCGTGCAACGGTTTGGAAGATGTTTTACCTGACTCTACCCAGCAACAGTTCCATGGGGGTGTTTCCCAACAATACCGTCACCCATTATACAACCCAACTACCCGAGGCTATCCGATTGACGGCGGAGTGGGAATGTGGCTTAGTGGGTGTTCAGTACACCCATACGTGGCTCAACGTCCAGACCGGTGAAGTGTACATCGATATCATCCAGCTCGAGCAGCGCTCTTCGGAACCGATGCACCGACTCACACTCCTTGCGGGCTACTACCCATCCCCCAAGGCGCTGACCAAGACCTGTCACAGGTTGTTGAAACACATGCATCGACTTTGATGAAGAGCGTCAGGTGTTTCAACTCAGATTCCAGAAGAGGGTATAGTTTGGTATAAGTCCGCGATTACATCAGTTGCTGGGGATGGAGTTCGATACCATGGTCAGTGTACCGGGGCATGAACCGTAAGAAGGGATACCGAACCGAGAGCATGAGCTCGATACCGGGCTTCAAGCGTTGTACCTGTATTGCGACGTGATAGAACCGCGGGTGGTCGGGAATACCCTTGCCCCTTTGTTACGGACGGTGAGCATTGATCATCGCAACAACGGCGTCCAAGTGAGCCGTGAATTTCAACATATTCAATACCTCCCCGTGCAGAAGAAAGAGTTCACCACAGTGAGACGATTATGGGGGCTTGGTCCCATTCTCCCGGGGGAAGGTGATCGTGACACTACACTTTCGACGGAAGCGGTCGGCTCATTTCACCTAACAGGATGACAGCTCGACAACAAGCCTACTTCAACTACTACACGCGACAATCCGGGGCGGTGGGTTAAACTTCTTCCGAGGAGGTTTCCAATCACGGGGTCATGGTCTGGATAATATCTTAAGCAGCGTGTTCAAACTGGTCAACCCCATAGCCTACCAAGGTGTCAAAGCGATCAGTGGTCTGAACGCCGTACAGGATGTGGTCTAGGGCGTCCCACTGAAACAGGCCATGGAACGTCGTGCGACGCAAGCCGCCCAACACCTCATCACCCAAGCCAAACGCCAAGGGGATCCACCAGGACCACGCCGACCACCGGGACGACCACCGGTCAACTCCTCGGCCCCGACGGATTCAGCCCGAAATCTTCATCTAAAAACAGTATTCCGTTTGTACAACCTTCGACGTGTGATGAAATGAACAGTGAGTTTGATTTGTGGGCGCCACGACCGGTCCAGGGCAGTGTGGTGTCGAATCGGTGTGAAACCTACAACCCCGTGGCCAGCATTGGCGATGGAGGCCCTGTGGAATTCCGCATTACCAACGCTGCCGCGGACACGTACCTGGATGTGACCAACACCTTTCAGTACGTCAAAGCGAAAATCGTTAAGGGCGATGGGTCCAAGTTGGTGGAGGAGGATCAAGTCGTCCCCACGAACGTGTGGTTGCACAGTCTATGGCAGCAGGTCGATATCAGCTTGAACGATAAGCTGGTGAGTGCCTCTACCAACATGTACCCTTACCGAGCGTACATCAAAGCTTTACTGTCTTACGGCCGCCAGGTGAAAGACTATCAACTCGCCACAGCTCTCTGGTATAAAAACAAGGCGACCAAGTTCAACAGTAACAACGGGGAGAGCCCGGGGTTTGTCCACCGCCTGAAACACACGCGCCACAGTCGATCGATCGACATGTTCGAACGGCTTCACACGGACATTGGGTTTCAAGACCGGTATCTCCTCAACCACGTCACCGTGCGAGTACGACTCACCCTGGCCAAAGACGCCTTCTGCTTACTCGGCAGCCTAGAACAGCCTGATTATAAAGGCGTGCTGCAAGACGTCCAAATGCACGTTCGCAAAGTACACATCAGCCCACCGCTCCAACTCGCCCATGTCAAGGTCTTGGAAAAAGCCAGCCCAATACCCGATTCGACGTGTGCTCACCAAATACTTCGCCGTCCCCCAAGGCCAAACAGCCGTCTACGAGCAAAATTTGTTCCTGGGTGTGCTACCGAAACGCCTCATTCCCTGCATGGTGGACAACACAGCGTTCGATGATACTTATAGGGAAAACCCCTTTCAATTTCAACACATGAACTTGAACTACCTGGCGCTGCACATGAACGGTCGCTAAATTCCATCACAACCCCTCACACCCCGCTTCAACGAACACTTGTACGTGCAGTGGTACTTTAACTTGCTCTCGGGTGTGGGGAAAGCCTACCGGGACGACGGGAACGACATCTCCCGTCAGTAGTTTGACGGCAGCTACACCTTGTTCTGTTTCGACCTCTCCCCCAACTTACACAGCGACGCAGAATTTATCTCCATTCAGAAAGGCGACCTGCGCCTGGATATGAAGTTCCAAACCCCACTGCCAAACACGATCAACGTGCTTTGTTACGCGGAATTCGACAACGTGATTGAAGTGGATCGGAAACATCAGATCCTGTGTGACTTTCAGACCTAAATCCCCACCCACGAAATGGGCTAAGAACATGAACACCACGCAACTGGAAGGGGTGTTAGGGGAAGACCTCCCGACATTGCACCTGTTTCAAGGCGTGTTGCCCCTAAATCATAGAACACCCCACCCACATCCTCCCATCGGGTATATCATGAATACGGACCCGTGTGACCGACCCGGTGACCATTGGGTAGCTGTGTTCTTTGATCGTGAGGGTCACGGGGGCTATTTCGATTCGTACGGCTCACCGACGCTGTCCTCCACCATCATGCGGTGATTAACTCAGACGACTCGTCGTTGGACGTGGAATACGTAGACGTTACAAAGTGACACGACAGCCGTGTGTGGTCAATACTGTTTGTACTACGCCTTACACCGAGCTCAAGACGTTCCCATGGCGCAGATTGTAACCCTGTTTGAAGGGTCTGGTGTTAGATTTTGCATGACAGAGAAGACCTCTTTCGGTAGAAGGTGTTGGTCCTGAAAAGGACCGTTGGAATTACTCTCGTGGCGGTGGTGATAGACGGTTGCTGGAGGTGCTGTCGTAGTGACGTGGGGTATGTCTTAGATGTCTTAGTAGGTCGTTGAGATGCCATCGTCTAGGACTTTACGCTTTCCGTAGAAATACGTAAAGGCTGCCTTGTGTTGGGTG
>JAVFBW010152369.1:0-12148 GCA_034783835.1 Mopalia ciliata
AACCCGTGAACGGTAAATCGAAGCATGTTCGGTTCAGGAAGCGCACTCGCTACCACTGAGCCACGGCCGCGGGCTCTCTAACTTAGAGTATAAGTTGAGAATTTGCTAATAATATTTAAAAAAAAAAAGGTTCAATTGCAGCGTTTTAATGACAGAAACATAAGGGAATCCTCACTTCATCCTGGTTGTTACAAATATATCTTTTGTTTTTCTGTAATTTTTTGATACAGAATCACGTTAAAATGTAAGAGCAGTATTTCATCAATAACTTGAAGAAAACAAAATCTATAGGGGACCTGTCTGAAGGTTAATAAAGACACATGACTTTCTTAAGTGTTTGAAAAACGGTGATAGAAGTATATATCCAGTAGATCAGATTAATTGCCTTGTAATCACCTTGTCATTGTCATACTGCTTACCTAGCTTTGAATGTATACAAAGATTAACATTTTTCTAATTGCTTAAAATAAATGAAACCTGTCGCATATAGAGGCTGTATGGATAGTTAATTCCCTGAAGACGTTTCTTGAAGGATGTGTGGGATTTATGAACATCTTGTTACCTTGTACATAGTCTTAAATTATTATAACAAACATTGGCAACATATGCTATGCTCTGGTTGGATGAAGTTTATAGATATTTCTGATCTGTAGAGCTTATTTGTACAAATATAAGTAAAAGTTTGTTTTTAAGAAAAGGTCCAGTAAATATTTTTTTTTACTTTAACACAGACATGAATTGGAACATCAGGAACATCAGGTGAATGTGTCTTCCAAGTTCCAATAAACTAAGTTAGTCTTAAAGGTGCGACCTTGTGTTAAAAAAAACCCGATATACAGTACACTAACACGTTTTAGTTTAAAAATAATAACCAAAAAGTATAACATTAGAATAAAATAATATAAAATGGACAATAGAAAAAAAAAAAAAATACAAAAATTTATTAAAAAGTGAAAATCTGATATTATTCACATAAATATATTAAGAGGTGCACAGTATCGCATATCTATTACCTTTTGCAACAACTTGCTTAAAAACTCACTTTGATGTAAAAGTGTCAACATGGGACCCAGTAGATACCTCATAAAAAAGGGAGGTAACTCCTGGTAAATATTATTAATTAATTGCTTGGGGTGTTAAATTTTACTTAGATTTGTTTGTGATGTTCTGTATTTGTGCCTGTCGTCATATAAGTGAAATACCCTTGAGTACGACCTTAAACACCAATCAAACAAACAAACATGTTCCCATATGGAATGTCCCCAAAATATCATCCCAATCATAAGAGTGAATCGATGGAAAACACATTCACAAGAATTTTTGGTAATTTACTTAATTACGCTTTTTTTACTGATTGAAATCTTGTGAAACAAAATAGAGGTGAACACTTGGCAAATAGTACATGTCACAATGTCCAGATTTTAATGTTTGCAAGTTCTTTATATATGAATCATTAATTACCATTTGCCATTCCCCTGTGTGAATTATCAGGAAGAAACGTTATCATTGTGCTGCAACGTTCTTAACAATTTTGAAAAGTGTTGAAGTGTACATTTATATTTCTTTACTCGTGATCAGGAGTGAATGTGCCCTCTTTGAAAAAATTGCAAAGAAATGTTTATTGTACTTTCAGATGGATATGTCATAGTGAGTGGACACCTCTTTTACAGTTTGGGACAACAGATAACGAGGATGGGTTACTTCTACTGTTGACTGTCACAACCACATTGTTTGTCTGCACATGAGTTATAATCAGAAGTGTAGTATCTATAGGTCAGAATCTGCCCTCAAATAACATTAAGTGCGATGTGCGAAAGATGTTCGTTTTGTCCTTTCAACTCTGCCACCACCATAGTTTGGTGGTTACACTATGGTGACTTGCCTGTATACAGTAGATCTCAGGGAAGTCACTTAATGGTTTAAGCAAGCGGTGGTTTAGTGGATAGCACTAAACCTTTCACTGTATATATTGTTCTGTGTACTGTCTTTGTTTGTTGCCATTATTCTGTCAAGGAAATTTCGACCATTACATCCCTAAGTAAAATTTAACACCCCAAGCCATTAATTAATCATATTTACCAGGAGTTACCTCATTTTTTGTGTAGTAGTTACTGGGTCCCATTTTGACACTTTTACATCAAAGTGAGTTTTTAAGCAGGTTGTCATAAAAGTTAATAGATATGTGATGCTCTGTACCTCTTAATTTATTTATACTATCAGATTTACACTTTTAATAAATTTTTGTATTTTTTTTTTTTTTTACTATTGTCCATTTTATATTATTTTATTCTAATGTTATACTTTTTGGTTATTATTTTTAAACTACATGAAAACGTGTTAGTGTAGTGTTAGTGTACTGTATATCATGGGTTTTTTTACCGGTCTGTTACTGGGTCTTTTGATCTGTTGGTCTTGTATTGAAATTAATACAAAGTTGAATGTGGTAGACGTCTCTGTCTGTCCACCCATTCGTCAGGTTGGCTCCAATCCATTTATCTTTATGAAACATATGATTCCAAACCGTTTCTGGAACAGAGCTATGAAACTACAAAACCTATCTTGGTGAAACTTGGTAGACACATTCACCATTGATTGTAGTTATGCCTTTTGCTGTAATGGATTTATCCTTTTTTACATTTTAAAATTTTATGGATACAAAGCTGAACTTTGAAGACACATTCACCTGATGTGCCCGATGTTCCAATTCACGTTTGTGTTAAAGTAAAAAAAAAAAAAATTACTGGAACTTTTCTTAAAAACAAACTTTTACTTATATCTGTACAAATAAGCTCTACAGAACAGAAATATCATATTTTGCTGATGTTTGTGAAAATACTTTAAGACTATGTATAAGGTTGCAAGATGTTCATAAATCCCACACATCCTTCAAGAAATGTCTTCAGTGAATTAACTATCCGTACAGCATGTACAGCATCTATATGCAACAGATTTCATTTATTTTAAGCAATTAGAAAAATGTTATTCTTTGCATACATTCAAAGCTACGTTAGCGGTACAATGACACGGACCCCGTGACGGAGCGGGTGGGCCATGGCCCTGCAGAATACTCCCTCAGCTTCCTGGGTTGATCGTAAGAGGCGAGAAAAGAGGTTGGTTTCTGTTGCCCTGGTATTTGCAGAGCTAAAGATAAAGGGAAGCAGTTTTGTTTGCGATGTTCTATATATGTGTCCGTCCTCATATAAGTGAAATACCCTTGAGTTCCACGTTAAACACCAATCAAACAAACAAACAAACAATGACAAGGTGATTACAAGGCAATTAATCTGCTCTACTGGACATATACTTCTATCACAGTGTTTCAAACACTTAAGAAAGTCGCATGTCTTTATTAACCTTCAGACAGGTCCACTCTAGATTTTGTTTTCTTCAAGTTATTGACGAAATACTGCTGTTACATTTTAACATGATTCTGTATCAACAAATTACAGAAAAACAAAAGATATATTTGAAACAACCAGGATGAAGTGTGGATTCCCTTATGTTTCTGTCATTAAAACGCTGCAATTGAGTAGGGAACTTATTTTGAACCCCTTTTTAAAATATTATTAACAAATTCTCAACTTATACTCCAAGTTAGAGATACAAGAGGGAGAAACCTAGGATTCTTGTCTTGGGTGCATGCATTTATTTCATATATCTATGAAAGAGTTTTGATTACATTTGTATACATCATGTGATAAAAAAAACACACAGTTTGATTTATTTTCTACATACCTTATAACATGTAGAGCTTAGGACACTCTAAAGTCTCTGTCTCAAGTTACAGTGTATGTAAAATACACTCTTGTATTGTACATATGTGAAGATTTTACTTGTTACAGTTTAAAAAATGTGGGTGGTTTGAGGGAACAAGAAGCTGGCTTGTCCTGTGAGTGTTCTGTGAGTGTCCTGTGAAGTTTTTCTTGATAGCCAGTGGTGTTGGGGGTTAGTTTCTATTGGGCTGGCATGTCAGTGAAATAACCTTAAGTACGACAATAAACTTCCAATCAAACAAACGCATTTTGGAAACTTGAAACATGGTGATAATTCCCAAAAATGAAATATCTAACTTGAGGTCATTCCGGAGCGTCAATATTTTTAAAGTTCAAAACTGTAGTGGGAATGGCCATCAGGAATCTGATTGTGGTCTTTAGTACTTGTTTCTTGTTCATGTATCCACTGAAGGTTCCTGCACATAAGGGCCAGATGGATCTTAGCTTACCTTGAACGTAACTGTCATGGCAACACTATGTCTTCAACACTGGTCATGGTATTTACGTTTCGCGTAGGGGTAAACTAAAATCTCTTTGTGAAACTGGCCCCAGACACAAAATGATATGGTTAAGTATGACTGAGTAATTATATGTCAGAGATGTCTTAATCCTGTTTTAACCCAAAACAAAATTGTTTTATTTTGTTACTCAAAACAATTGATTCACGTTGTATATTGCGATTGCCTGTCGGAAATAATCTTTATTTTGCAAGTTTCGTCAGATAAAGGCGCATTGCCAGTAACACAAATATCATTTATTTAGTAACTCTGAATTAATTTGTGAATTCACATTTGGTTTAATAAAATTAAATCACAATTCTGATGTGAATTATAAGCCTACACGTTTAACACAATAGGCCCGGTAACATGTATTATTATTGTACATGAATGTTAGTGAAATTATCAGACGGTTTAAACGGTTTTAATCTATTTTATTATTTTTGTTTATCGACAGTTGGTAATACTACATTGTTGCTGTAGTCATGAAGTGTGAGCTACCAAGGGTATGTGTGTATTGCCCTACCCTGGCTTTTGGTCCTGCTGCTTGGGTTGTAGCTAGGATGGATCTTGTGCTCAGGTATGGCCTGGGGAACATTTATTTTTATTTGGTTTAATCATTATGCTGTATTACAGTAATTGGTTTCATTTAAGTGATTTTGTCATGTAATAATTTTACATATATTTTTCTGATTATATTTCATTTTGTGCTAATTCAGTAATAAGGATATGCAAATTATAAATATTTCTTTAGTATACTGAATATGTTATCGACCAGAGAATATATATTGTTAGGTTGTTTTCATTGATCATGCTTTACACTCTGTGAGTGTACTCTTGTTTTGTAACATCAAAGTATGATAAACAAACAATAAAATGTGTAATTACATAATTATATTGCTCCTTTTTTATGTCAATCTCTAATCCATTATCATATTTCTGTATTATCAGGGTTTCTTCTTTTCTCCTTTAGTTTTGTTTATGTGTTCAATGTCTGACACATCTGTTATGCTGATTAAACCACATCATTCATACAAATTAGGACTTCATCGCCATTCCGTCCCTTAGTACCCAGGGACATTAAATTCATTCATCATATCGTGGTCTTGGTGATAAAGTCTTTCATTCTTTTGATTGATTTTTTAAAATTTTTGCGCAGTTGATCTTCCTTACTGATTTACTCATTGGTTGATCAAATGTTTGATTAGTGGCTTATTATTTTCATTGAGTGAAGTTATCGATTCCTTAGTTCAAGTAGATTTTGGGGATTGTTGATTAATTATTGACTAATTACATGCTCAATCGATCTAATGGTGGGTTGATTGATTGATTGATTGATTCCTTTGGATCTGCAATTTATATAGTCTTTTGATTTTGCAATTAATTTATTGTTCCTTAATTTGGTTCAGTTTTTTTAGTAATTACCTTTAATGAAGTGATTCATTGATTGACCATTCATCTATTAATAAATTTATTGCTCCTTTAATTATCTGTTTTATTTATTTACCCTTTGGTTCAATAATTCATCAACTGCCTATTTGATTCAGGTAGTAAGTGATTGCTTCACTAGCTAAAATTAATTATAATCAATTATAATTGATTGCTCGTGTGATTCAGTTATTACTTGCACGTTTGAAACAGTTAATAACAAATTGCTGCCTATGATTGATTGCTTCTTGATTTAGTTATATTTTATTGATCCTTCGAATTAGTGATTAATTGATTACTCATTTAGACAGATGACTAAAAAATAAAATGATAGATAAAAGCCGTTAGGTCTGTATAACACCGTTTTTTTTTAAATTTAAGCGCCTTTTCTTCTAGACGGATGGATATATTAAAAGAGCATCTCAATTTATGGAAAGGCTCTTAGGTCTGTTTAATACCGTTTTTAGTATTTAAGCACATTTTCCTTTAGACGGATTGATATAAAAGGACACGATAGTTATGATGGCATGTCGATATATGTAAAGGCCCTTACATCTAAGTTTTGAACGCATAATTATGCACTTACATCTGTTTAATACCGTTTTTAGTATTTAAGCGCCTTTTCCCTTAGGTATAAAACCAAGTGGGATTAGAATTATTCATAACCCTGACAATGTATAATATGGCATTCAGTTGTACAGTGGACTATCGAACCACACAGTTTGCTGGCATAACATTCATTGCTATTTTATAGAGAATGGCCTATTGTCATTTCTTAATTTTAATTATTTTATTTTTTTTCGAATGAATCGAAATTACTTTCAGAGGGAATGTTCTTATCAGCACAATTAATATAAGTTTAATTCCTGGCCCATTTGTTAGTACGAAGGACAATGTCCATGGTCTTGTTTTGATATATCAGCTGAAGACTGTTTCCGGACCAAGGCTGTATTGTGGGGTAACATATTGTGACTTCGACTGGTTTCTACCGTAAGCAATTCCAGAACGGCAGACAAAAATAACCCAGCAGGCATTCTCGAGTTTTCCAGCAGACACAACATTTCATAATATTATGTTTGTTGTAATGTGGATTGTGTTGGAATACATAAATGTCATGTTAGTGAATTGCTCTTGAACACTGTGTAAAACACATATTAATAAATCTAATTTGTTCTGGTAAGAATCATAAATAATTTCCAATGTCGGAGTGAACTGGATCCACTGTGGTGTGAGACAGCACCTTATAAGTACACAGAGGAGTAAATCTTTCTTGATAGAATTATTACGCCAACGATATGAGCAGAACTTGTCGTGTTAAAAGCTTAGTATACCTCTTAGGCTCTGATCGGAATCTCTCGGGTAATCTGTCACATAGGCCTACCTGTCTAAAATTTGACACATTAAACAGCTCATGGATATGTTCGATTCTTTGAACTAGGTTTGGTACATCAATACTCTTCAAGGAGTCATTAGTATGGTTTGTTTGGTAATTGCACTGAACTTATCAGCGACCAGTCAACCAATGTATCCCTTTAGATGAATGAAATGATCAACACGTTTGTAATTATGCCTTCCTGTCACAATTAACGTTAGATTTGACAAACTGGTTACAGATTTACGCTGCTGCGAGAAAGATGTTTCGATTTTTGCCCGCGGCGTACCGTATCGCCGCAAAAATGTCAATTAAGATATCTGATCAAAATTTTAGTAAACGTCAGGTGGAGATATTAATACAGCTACTTTAAAATGACGATATTTACAGCCAAGATCATTAGCTGGACCGGGTTCGCATATGCGGGGAATATTTAAGATGAAGAAATATACTCACATACTGTTGTAAAGAAACAGAAACAGAAAGTTGACACAATTGTCAGCAAGAAAAAATCAACCATGAGAGATTCTACGTACAATGTTTATTATAGAACTACGATATAGTAATCACACCTTCACCTCAAACATTTAGCCATTGTTGTACAGCATGGTTTTAAATTAACCCGATATCCTGTATCTGTGATTTAAGTAATAACTCACCAATCAAAAGGTGGGGTAGAGAATATAAAAGAACACACGTATAACGGGATTTGACGGGCTTAACGGTCAACTATAAACATGGTTTGTTATATTGTTCATGCACTTTCAATACTTAAAAATAATGATACAGTTATTTTAACTAAATGTTATGGATATTGTTATTTAATTCGCTTTTAAAGGCTTGTCGACATTATCTGTTTAATTTGTCTTACTATATTGCATCCCGATCTGGAAGTAAAAAAAATTAAATTCATGATTATTTATAATAAATTGTTTTCTTTTTTCGTTACCATTTTTTTATTTTAATATTTAAAGACGTATGGGCTTCCTGGCTGCAATATTTCGATATACTCTTGTTTACTTCTAGCAGTCCGTAAAAGTGCTCAAATCAACCTGTTAACCAAAATGCTCATAGAGTTTGAAAATCTGATTTACCCTCCTCAAAATCTCGCCTCACGTACCTTATTTTAACACAAGACAGGAAGGGTGATTTATGATCAGCATTGCTGGCTAATGATTTTAAAGCCAGTGTTATCGGGATATTTATTAGGTAATCTGAGAAGGAAACCTAACAACTGCGAGAGAAATCCTAATTAAATGGCAGAGAGACAGACGTGAATCGTAATGACGAGTCAGATTTGTGACTTGAAGTCTGGGACTAGTGCCTTCTTGATTGTGTCAGATCTTAAGAGATGCAAATACGTATGTTATTGACTTGTATATGCGGTCAATAGAGATATGACGTCCATCCGTACGATACCTTTAGAAAGAATGTCCTGTTTCTAAATACAAATAATATTGAATTCGTTACAGCATGCCCTCTTACCTCGCTAAAACATTCTGCTCCGCTAGATGAATACTCTTCCAGAGGCGGTTCCCAAATTGCAGAAGTCCGGGCATTTTCCACGAAATCTTTTTATCAGAGGGAGAAGACATTTTAAGTAGATCAAAGTCGAGTAGGGTATACATCGGTATCCCGACCCCCGTCTTCCAACTACTGAAATATTGAAACTGTTGGAACTTAGATTGAAATGTAACGATTTTGAGTTCAATGCCCAAATATACCAGCAAATTAAAGGTTGTGCTATGGGTAATTTAATTTAATTTAATTCTTTATTTCTTTGACGAGGATAGCCCACAGCCACAAGGCCACCAATGTGTTTATGTAAGCTGTCAAATATAAGGTTGTTATCTTCAAAAGAAAGATCGATTGATACAGACAAAAATATATTACAAATATATTTTGAACACTCGGGAATAAAAATAGATGAGCGTACACCTGTGAAGATTGTATTCATCAAAGTATTGAGCATGTGCTTCCTAGTAGCAGCGTATCAGGGACGGCCTATAATATAATGTTGTACATTTTCATATGGATGACTACAGTTTAAACAAGATTGATTATCAATAATATTGAATTTGAATAAATCAGCCAATCCTTAATTTGCATTACGTTCGCAATATGAAGGCAGACATTTCTAAATTAGTATGTCCCCTGGAATAGAATTGGTGTTATATTTCAGTCTTATTTATATCAACTTTCGACCAAGCACTGGGAGAGGCTATTATTACGAAAATCCACGAAAAGTAAGTGCAACCAAACACTCTTCAAGAATGCGACAGACACTTTTAAAAAATAATCCAACTAACCAAATTAAGTAGATATGCAAGGTCAGGGCTCTTCCGTCGCAAAGGGCATGTTTAAATAAAGATATGGGTCATACCTCAGGAATAAAAAGTCAGATACAAGAATCTTTAAGAAATAGCCGGACTAGAGCGAGATCATCTTTTACATTGAAAGGTTACGAGCTGTAAGAAAATAGCTGCCCGGTTTGTTTCCGAAGTGGACGAAGAATTTTATGAAACGAAATACTGGAAATAAAATAAATCATCTATCATCGGGCTCATCCGTCAGAGTTTTGTATTGTTATTGGTTTCTCTTCTTCTTGCTCTACCCTCTGACTAAGGGCAGTTTGCCTGAAGAGTAACAATGCTGCCTTTACTTTTAGCACTGGAGGAAAATAAACTTTTCAAAATTTGGAAACTCTTCCCATCTCGGTTGTGCTGGTGACAATGTTTGTTGGAATACACCACTGACATATAAATGATATCCTAATAAGCACGGCGTAGAACACCAATCAACCATTCAACCAATTTTATCGACGTCACTAGACGTCACTGGTTTACGCCGAACATTTATGCAAATAAGTATACACGCCGAGCTTTATACAGCGCTGCAGGTTGAGTGTTTGTAAACGGTAATGTCATTCATAATCAGCTACAGCTCTTTCCGACTATCACAGAAATATTGTGCCAGTATTCCGAGACGCTACTAAAAGGTTTTCCTCCACTCAAATTCACTAATCACTGATGATTCTAACCATCGATTGTCACATCGTTGTGTTAATGGTTACATAAACGAGCTAACGATGACATTACTCATATAATCAATGACAACCACCGATGCGTGTTGGTCATTCGCCACTGCGAAAACACACTGCATGGTACATGAGGTATAAATTGTTTTGTATCTATTTTATGTGTGTTGCTTCAGCAGACAAACTAACCTTGTTGGACAACTCTCAATTCTAAAAGTATCACCTTTCGGAAAGGAACTATTTGTTGATTGCAAAAAACCTTTACTGATTTTAAAACATAAAATCATCACTAATGTAGGTCGTGGTCTAACTCTATCTTAATTTTATGTGTATGACTTCAGGAGACAAATTGACCACAGTATTTTTAAGATGTGTTTATGCTGGGTATGCCTCTGCAATTATAAATGGAGTTTTCCAATGTTAAATTTAAGGGTTATTTTCATTTTTTTTATAAAACTTTGGTTACTAGATAGGTTAGAAGGACACCCGAGCCTTCTTGCTAGTTACATCTCCCATGATGACTCGCATAATGCGCTTAAATGCTATCAAAAAAATGTTCACTAACTAAATAAAAATATATATTTTTTGTGACCCACATTTTAATCTGTGCATACAACAGATAAAAAATGTTTCTTGTTTTAGACTTCATTGTAAAATCCTGTGGATAAAGAAACCCAGTTCAGTTTCAACATACGATCTTATGAGACTGTCTAATAACCTCAAGGGTTCATTGTCAGACAAACTAGGGAATATCTGATTATACAGTCGACATTATTATAAGGGAGAGACAGTTCGTTAAAGCACTATTGAAAAACATGTCATGTGCCTGTCCGGACTTGGCAAATACACGCCTAATTAGTCTGCCGTCATGTCATATTTCGTTGGTCTATGTTTGGGCCATCTCAAACCCGAACATTGCGCGGCCAGTTCCCGCATAAGCCGGAGAAATTTTTTGGTCATGTATCTAGAGCACTATTTCACAGCTCTAATATACCCAACAACATTGATCCATAGTCCAATATACCCTGTAGGTGGTAGCCAAGAAGGTAAACTTTCTGCGCATTTTCTCCGCTAGATTTATCCGTGCGATGAATACCATTTAACAAAGAGTTAACATAAAGGTTATCCCGATGAGCTTAAAGTCACGAGAGAACGAATAAATCCCTTATGATATACATTAATTAATTAATATTCGATTAATATTGGTAAGTACGATAATCAATGAACTAGAAAATCAATACTGTTATTAGCTGGTGTATACTAGTCTGCAATAAGCTATGCAAGCTAAGAGTATTATAATATTTAAACAAAAATGACAGCGACAATGAAGAAAGGCGTGACCAAAGGTCTACAGACGGACAGTCGGACAGACAATGCATTTCATTACATCACTTGTTTGGGGTTTCATGGAGGTAAAACGTATTTATTTTTTTGTCGGATTTTGAAGAAATTTGTTAGCCTATATATAAATGTTTGATTGAAACGCCGTTAATATGAATCCTCATTTGCTCTTTGTTGAAATCATGGGGGAATTGTCTGAAGGTCATAACTAGCGACGCGTTGATACACACAGAGAGTGGGTGCTATAAAGTAATATAATTTTATATATGTTTTGTCTGGTAATCATTGGCAGATCGCGAAACAGCACTTTTACTTCTGGCCTGTGGTCTGGTAATCATTGGAGGATCCCGAAACAACACTGTTACTTCTGGCCTGTTGTCTGGTAACCATGGGCAGATCGCGAAACAAAACTCTCACTTCTGGCCCGTGGTCTGGTAATCATTGGAAGATCGCGAAACAACACTCTTACTTCTGGCCTGTGGTCTGGTAATCATTGGAAGATCGTGAAACAACAATCTTACTTCTGGCCTTTGGTCTGGTAATCATTGGACGATCGCGAAACAACACTCTTACTTCTGGCATATGGCTGGTTTCATATATTATCAATTGCCTCTTAGTCTGGTAATACCGAACATTTTAGGCATGTGTTGAAATGTGCCCTGTTGCAAAAATAACTGCTCTAGATAGAGCTGCGTTTAAA
>JAVFBW010152380.1:0-10782 GCA_034783835.1 Mopalia ciliata
CCCCAGCTGACTAACCTTCTATTTTGTAGAAGGCCGGGTGGCTGAGTTGTCTAGGTAGCCGCATGTACTGCTGGCGATTCGGTGTGTAACCCTGAGGGTCGTGGGTTCGATTCCCGGACGGGTTTCAATATGCAAAATTTTATGAACACGAATCTGTTGTTTCTAAGAAGGAGTATCCCAAAATAACGAAAATACTGTTAGATTTATATAATTGACATCATTCAGATAATTTAACAAATGTAAAGAATTAATTTTTTGTTTACACGTGTAATAGTCATAAAATCGGAAAGAACAAACTTATAACAATTTTATTACAACTCATTGAGTACTAGTATTGCTTAAAACAGATAGACATAGATTTACTTCGCTTTATGAAAATACCCATTGCACACATAACCTCATACGCTAGACGCCATTTGGGTCAAATATTGTAAATATCGCCGAATAAGCCAGACCCCAACTTTGGCTTCAGGACATATTGTGTAAATCCCTGAATTCTAATGTCAAATGGAGGGAATCGTTAAAAAAAGCTAGCAAAGTAGCGGGGTTCGTCTCCCCAGTGACGGACCAAATAGGCAGTTAATACAAAGGTGCCGTTTTCTGTCCAGATACTAGCTAACATTATACTGATTCAAGGGTTGGTTTCCTTTTGTATATCAAAGTCACTGGGCTAGCGGTTGAGTTTTCCATTTATTTCTTCCGATGTTATTCATGTTCAGTTGTCACGAACTGAAATTTCACCCTACACCACGCCGAGATATGGTTGACGGGTGGAACTATATCATTCCATTTTTAAAAAAAAGTCATTCAAACTTTCAGATCGTTATAGATAAATTAAAAATAAATAAATAAATAAAAATAAATAAATAAATAAATAAATAAAAAAACAAAAGAAAATGAAACCCAATACCAACTATACTAACCTAACTTAATATTCAGTGCAAGAGTTTTACATATCTTTGTTTTTCATTTTCTTTTAATTAATGCTGATTGATCACGATTTTACACTTCACCCCATATCCCCTCCTGACTTGGCTTATGAGTGTAAATTAAGTAAACGAAACCCCACTGTTTTCATTTTAGCTTAAGGCAGTTTGTCACAGCAGAGTAGTCCCCCTTCTATCATAGATCGCCTTATACTGTGGCAATCAATTTAACATCCCTGCTTCGTATAGCGTCACACTGACATCACAGTTCATGACTTCGAAATACAAAATACAAAAACTAAAATTTATCGATTGTCCTAACCGAAGGCGAAGGCCCAGGGGACACCTATAAGATGCTGTGTAAGAGAAGTACCTGGGAACAACGAGCTGAACTAATTGTAGCCCTCAAATTTTTGTTTAGAGTTTTTAAAACTAAAAAAAAAAGTTTTAAGCTATATATGGAGTATGAAGCAATGAGAAAACAGCCTTAATCGTGGGCTATTCTTTTTATAGGAAATGACAGCATGCCTTTGAACAACTCAGATGTAGGCCTATTACTAAGGCAAGAGAAAGCAACTATATTGTGGAGTGGTTTCATGGGGCTACTCATGTGTAGGAAATGACACATGTTTTTCTGCACAATGGAAATACATTGTTTATTGTCATACATGATCCGGTTCGCAGAACAACAAAATATATATAAATACACAAAGAAAATAAACAAAATCCCAGGACTACCCACTATTTTCCTTATTCCGTCTCTTTTCGTCCGGTATCTATAAGGTAAGAGAAGATACCGTTGTATATCACGAGTGACTTTATCAAAGTTTTCCTCCCCACCTTCATGAAACTTCGTAAGACAAATTCCATGGTAAACTTCTATCAGGTGGCGTCAGTTCCGATAAAAATTGTTCGCACGAAGTTTCACGAAAGTCAGGGCAATTTTGATTCCAACTGGTTGTCTGCTCTTCGGCGATGAGTGTCGACCCGTTTCCAGTGTTTCCATGCTGGTTCCCAACTTAGCACTCGAGAACTCGAGAACCAATCTTCCAATAGACCAGAACGCTTCACCTTTTATGGAAATGCTACCTGGCTATTTACTTTGAGTGTACATTGCTCTAAGATAACTGAAATATCCTTGAGCATGATGTTAAACACCAGTGTATATACCGATAAGTCCAATATATTTTGTCATGTGTCGAAAGCTGCGGAAAGTATTTCGTCGTTTAAAGTGGGCCGATGTGAACTTGTGAAAAAAAAAATATATATATATATTCGTAGTTTTAAAATGACTAAATATAATTACCAAACGGAATTAATTCTGTTTTTTTTTTAATGTAAATTTTCCATCGACAGTAACCGCCTGAAGAAGATGTTGTATAGTTTTGGATTAGTGGTGATTCTGGCGGTGTTATGTCAGGCCGACCACGAGTTCCACATCAAGAACCAGTGTCAACAAACCGTCTGGGTCGGAATCCTGGGGAACCATCTTCTAGAGAAAGGTAGGCCCTATAGGCGACAGTCTTCGAATACACCCACGAAACAGAAACGTAACAGCTACGTTGTAATACTCTTGTTGCATCATTCAGCGTTTTTACAACATTGTTGTTACCTTGTACAAAACTCCACCACTTCACAACTAAGTCGCAACAAAGTCGATTTGTGCAGTTACAACGTTAAATTACAATAAACGTTCGCCTGTCACGTTTTGACAACGTTATAATTACGTTGTATTAACTGGTACAAATTAAAAAAGAAATTTCAAAGCAGATTTACGTTGTTGTAACGTTGTTATTTGGTTACTCTGCAACGTTATATTTTATTGCTAGTATACAAAGTTGCAGCCACGTATTGCGTTTGCTGGGCTTATGGAAGTTAAAACATGACACGACGTCATTAACGATAAGAATTTACAATTGTCTTACGCAAATTCGTGTAAGTGTGCTATGCAGCGCAAAAATGGTAATTTGTTTCATGCTGTGGGGTAAGATGATATCATAAGCTATCTTGAAGACTAACTTTAATAACTTAGTTAAATTTACCCCACATTTAATTATAACTGAACTATGTCGTGGGTAAAGTCGATATCATATAAGCTCTGGAGAAAACAAATTAAGCAATAGATCTCCATAGTGGGATTTGAACCCTGCGCCTTATAATCCACGTAGGTTTTAACGTCACCACTGTATGAGATATTCAGGAAAACGTATAGGGGTGACGTCTTGATCGAACTTAGGAAATAGCGTGTAACGTTGGAGATACTTCCAAATACATAGGGGATTTTAAGACCAACCGGCAGATGAAGCGACAAATATGTATAAGATACCGAAGGCCTATTCTAGCATTTAGTACTACGTAGGCCAACGTAGATGAGTTAGGTGAAACCAATGAGAAACCAATATTTCTTTCAACAGCATGACACTTATATACATTTTCAAAGTATTGCATTAAATGCCTAATTTTTTTTCTTCTTACCGAAATGAGATACATAACCAAACCAATGGATTCAGGAGGTTTTTGTAAACATACTACCAGAGCTGGTTTTGGATCATACTAATCGACTAAATCTCACGAGATTTTTGTGGAATCATCACTATGCTCAGCAGTATATATGCCTGAAAAAAGTGAAAATCGCGAATTTTGTTTGTCAGCAAAAGTAAGCTAATCAAATTTCAAATCTTTAAAGTCGTAAATAAGATTGTAAGTACATTATTCTCTGAACAATAAACAATTGAAAACTTCATTATTTATATACCGAAGAAATAACAGGATTTACTTCACACATAAAAGTGATATTTCACTACCGTTAAATAAACTATTTGTTATTTACTTCGAATAGCTCTGCGTCATAATCCTTCATTTCTATTATGACGTTACATATGAACGCGCGTCATTTCACCACGCAACACAAAGGCTACGTCCCTCTTAAAATAACGTCATTCTGTTACGATCTTGCTGGATTCGAAATTGTCATAGAGAATTGTTTTCAAACAGCTCTGATTTAGGAATTGATTCTTGATATAAATAATAAAAAAATATTACACAGTGCAGTTTAAATACTATAATATTGCTCTCGTGAATGGTTCCACAGTATTCAAAAATCACTGTGTAATATCCTCTTTATATTTGTTGATCCGCCTATCGTAATGACGAGATGATGTGCGCAGTGCATTCAAGGACTTCTGAGGGTCCGGCTTATAAATACATGAACATTAACTTAGGTTTATTTAATTAGCATCAGTCGATAACCTTTGGGAAAATCCTCGTCTTCACGACATGTACAGGTAGGTTTAATTTTCAAAGGAGGCTTCTGCTGTGCTATACAATGATAGACTTTGGTGATAAGTAAGCAAAAAATAATCAATGCTTGAGTTTAAAAACTAGTCAAATTAATTTAATATACTTTTTAATAAAATAGGTGGATTTGAATTAAGACATGGATCTACCAAAAGTATCACCGTGCCTGATCACTTTAGTGGACGTTTCTGGGGGCGTACCGGATGTGACGCCCATGGAGCCTGTGTGACCGGTGACTGTGGCCGCAAAATAGAGTGCAATGGGGCAGGAGGGCAGCCCCCAGCAACCCTGGCAGGTGAGTTAAATGTCCTGGCTGTAATTAGATCCAGGTATCCGTCAAATTCAGCCTGTGTTGCACTGAAGATAAAGATGATCCTCATTCGTCGTTAAAATTGAGATTAGGTATGTCAAAATACAAACTTAAAGATATACATTTTTCTTATACAGAAGTAAACCTAAATGTTTCACTTGGAGCTCTATACCTTCATCCATAACTTATCGCTAGTGTTATCAACATTATGTTTTTCGAATGTCTCCAAATGTGACCATGATGGCGTAGCAGGATTGCTTGTTTTTGTTATCAATCATTACATCCATGTAGTTTATACCCCACAGATTTTAAGAGACGATACGTGTACTTAGCAATTCAGGAATATCTTCCAAAAACAAAAGAGACCCTTCACAGTTTATGCCTGTGCTTTGGATTTGGTATAGACAGTCTAAAATATAATATTGGATTATAATTTGGCCATCTAAATACTAGTGATTCTCGCTTTAACCTATACGTTATATGTTAAACCTTACATAAATTTATCTAAATACCTATGTTATTTTCAGAGTTCACCCTTGGAGGTTATGGGGGTCAAGATTTCTATGACGTCAGCCTGGTGGACGGCTATAACATCCAAATGAAAATTTTTCCAACCCCAAATACCTTTGCTCCTGGCCACGGAACTTACTATTGCACCGAGGCTGGATGCGAGAAAGACCTTAACTCAATTTGTCCCAAAGATCTTCAAATCTTACATGGCGGAAAGGTCGTTGCCTGTCAGAGCGCTTGTGCCAAATTTCAGTCGGACAACTACTGCTGCCGTGGCGCTCACAACACTCCACAAACGTGTCCACCCTTCTCGTTTTCCAAAGTTTTCAAGCAAGCGTGTCCACTGGCGTACAGCTACGCTTATGATGACCAAGCGAGTACATTTACCTGCCGCGGACAGCCGCATTCGGGATACACTATTCAGTTCTGTTGATCGTGTCCATTATTAACAAAGAATTCTGTTTGTCAAGCCATTATTAAATTCTGCTTACATCTGATTGAAACAAACTATAACTGTTTTACAACACATTTAAATCAAACTGTTTAAACGCTTTCCTTGAATAAAATTGAAATTTTGTTCTCCATAAAGTCGATGTGTGCAATCATTATATTTAAGGAATAAGGATTTTTTTTAGAAAAGTGTTTCAATAAAGTCTGAAAACAAACCATGTATTTATTATGAATTTCAAACAACTGTTGAGTGAAAAACGGCATGTTAATTTTGTTTTCAACAAACGAAAGTTGATGTGTCTTGATTTTTTTAACAGTGTAAATGATTTTTTTCTTGTATTACGGACATTTTAAGTGTTGACCTTTCACAAGTAGGACCTTCATGTAGTAATCCAGTTCACCAGAAGGTTTTTGGGAATATAAGCAGGTATATATTTTCCCATGTGTCATGTGACTAACTATTGTTTTGGAGTTAAACCACGATAAATTTAGTCATTTTGTAAAATAGTTGAATGGATGAATAGACAAAATACTTAACTTTTGTTTGGGTTAAATCATGTTGTATGCTATACCAATTATTCGGCTTGATCGATAAAGACAATGAACTGTTTATGGACATGATTAATAGGGATATCACTGTTTGTCTTGTGTATACAGCTTCAACTAATGATAATAAAATACTGATCATCTTCCCTAGGAAAGTCTGATGTCACCGCGAAGTTCTGTAATTAGTCGTGCACTACTTACCCCTGTTTTAAGACCAGGCAAAGATCAAAGCCAAGTAAAAAAATGAAGAGATCAATCAAATATATCTGACACTTTTCAAACAATTATCGCGCTCTGTCGGAATATCATGGTTAACACCATAGAAAGACAATCCCTTTCGAGCATTGGCCCCAATTTAATTCTTGGTTGTCTTGAAGTTCCCGGAGGAATCCTAGTTAGCTCATGTAAAGTTAAAAAGCAGTACATAATTGAAAATCGATCTACATATTAGTACGGCAGAAGAGCTATCTGGACTTCCGGTTCCGGTCCGCCAAATTCCGCTTCCCGATCACTAACGATTCTTGCGAGATGGCACAGTGATTTAAGGTCATAGTTTCTTTCAGCTGATGTGAAAAGTAAACTTGTTAATATGTGTGCAAAGGTCGGGGATCTGTTCTGGCACCTTTTAAGATCAGTATTTTCGTTATTTTGGGAACAGATTCTAGTTCAGACAATTTTGCATGTTGAAACCCGCCCGGGATGACGCAGTTAAAGGATACAGGCAATCACTTTTGCAGGTTGAAACCCGTCCGGGATGACGCAGTTAAAGGATACAGGCAATTAATCTATGTTTTAACAAAATAGAAGGTTATTCAGCTGGAGTCTAGGTAGACTACCCCTCTGCTAGGAGAGTGACACACTTCCTAAAGCTGAACGCTAATGATAATTTTTGTGTCTTTTAGAAAGTGACGATTAACAGTATTTTCGGATAACGCTTTCTTAGTTTCAACAGATTCTAGTTCAGAAAATTTTTGAGGTTGAAACCCGTTCGGAAATCGAACCAACGACCTTCAGAGTTAGGAATCGGATCGCAAGTAGATTGTTGTTTTTTTTTGCTTTTTTGATTGGGGTTTAAGGTCGTACTCAAGGGTATTTCACTTATATGACGCCGGATTGTCCACTTCAGACTGTACACAGCCTTATTTCGGCGGAAAACCGAGATGAAACTTCGTAAAAACCACCTCTGCGATTGCCGGAGCCACAATATGTGACTCGCTCATATACCTGGTGGTCGACAGGCGGACTCGATCCCGTGAACGGTACATTAAAGTGGGTTCAGTTTAGTATGCGCACACGCTACCACCAAACCACGGCCCCGGGGCCAACAGATTTGAAATTATTTGTTCACTCACACGACGGCGTGCCACATCAATTGGTGAAGGAAACCACCCCGACACCCCTGGCAACAAACAAAGACAAGACAGGATGAATACAGGACAATGAACAGGACGTAATACAGGAACTTTACAAACAGATCGGCTTCATATGTTGCCCCTTAACTCTGGGAGCACCAGGGTAACAGTAAACGTATATGTTTATATCTGCTAATAAATCTCTAAAATATTAGCTGTATCGCTCGTTGGTTAGAAAGAAAAGAAAAAAAAAAACAAGAAGACACAAGTGTTCAGCTACAGTTTCTTTGAATTCCTAAGTAGTTATATTTAAGTCTTCAGTGGATTGTGTGATAGACTTTGACATGCCGATATTAAGTAGAATAGAATCAACCAATACCTGATCGGGACGATTATTACTCGGTTTGTTATAGACACAGAACTATGCCTTCGTCTGTCTTTTGATCTTTCTCTGTCCAAACTGCATGCTTGCGATTTGTTTGGAAACAAACTTATATCAACGAACAGTCAATGCATATTTTAATTTGATAATTTGAAATTGATAGTACAATATTTGTTTTGAAATTTTCATCAATCGATATTTAAACAGATTTAAGGAATACTCGATAATAAGCGATCTTGATGAATTATCGGTAACAAATAACAAACAAACAAAATGTCATTTTATATGATAAAAATTCACTGTACATCGCTAAGTCCAAACATAAGAGGAGAGAAAGAAATTTTCATCAATCGATATTTTAAAAAAATTTAGGAATGCTCAATAATTGTTGACATGGATGAAGTATTGGTAAAAAATAACAAATAAACAAAATGTCATTTTATATGATAAAGATTCACTGTACATAGCAAACGAGGGGCTGCCGCTGTTGATTAGGGGTCAGCGAGTGCGCTTACTAATCCTACTTCGATGAACTGTTCACTTGCTCTAGTCCGCCTGTCGACCATTAGGTATATGAATGAGTCACAGGATGTGGCTCCAGCAATCGCTTTTTTTTGTTTTTAGACGAGGTTTCCTCCCGGTTTTCCACCCTTATTATGCAAGGAACAGTGTGAAGTGTACAATTCGTCGTCCTATAAGTGATACAGCCTTGAGTACAACGTTTAACGCCAATCAGACAAACAAACAAACAAACAAATCTTCTATATACGGGGTTCCTATTATATATGGGTAAATATACTGTGGTTTTCAGTAGGCCTATACATATTTAGATCAACTCTTGGTATATTCAGATTACAGTATACAGAGGTTCCTGTTATATTCAGATGTTAGTATACCGTCTTCCCACGATTTCCGTCCTGCAATTTCTTGTTTGTTACTCTCCCTTTTTAACTTTACATCAATTTATCTTTGTCTTCCAGTCGTCAAGCATTTTAATCCTTGTGTTTGTGTTTTTCTGAATGATTAGCGATTAACCTTCTCCATACCTTATCTTCGCTACCATTTCTCACGATCTGGTTATAGACAATAATTATACGTCAAACCCGGTCATTGAGGTATGCTGTTTATTTGTTTCGTGTCTAACGTCCCAGACGGGCAAAGCTATATCAGTTATGCGACAATTTCATTGCCGCCCTTTACTGGAAAGACAAGAGAGTAGGGATGGATCGCTTGGGGTTTAAAACTGTCTCACAATAAGATCACGGGAAATCTCTGTACGATAAAAACAGATCTCTGAAATCTGATTTTGAAAGCGAACTGCACAACGACTTTTATATATATATTAAATTGGACCTTACACCTAAAACTCCTTTTGTGATGCTTTATCAAATATATTATTTATATATGAAATAAAATATATTGGCAAATATTGGCAAATAAAATATTTAATTTTTTTACTTAGGATCGAAATGTACCCTCAAACACGTAGACAAAACAGAGAAAGGGGTTCCGTAGCCTGGTGGACGGCTATAACATCCGAATAAAAATCTGTCCAACCCCAGGTAAATTTGCTCCTGACCACGGAACTTACTATTGCACAGAGGCTGGAGGCGAGAAAGACCTTAACTTAATTTGTCCCAAATGTTTACAAATATTACATGGCCGAAAGGTCGTTGCCTGTCAGAGCGCTTGCGCCAAATTTCAGTCCGACAACTACTGCTGTCGTGGCGCTCACAACAATCCAAAAACTGAATAAAGGTAAATATTTTATTTTTGACTTAGGATCGAAATGTACCCTCAAACACGTGGACAAAACAGAGAAGGGGGTTCCATTGTCTCAGGTACAACATTTCCTGAACCAAGGCGGAAAGAAACGCAAGATCGTCGAATTAAGCTCTCTTCCTTTATACCTTGCCTTCATAGACGGAAAAGCCTTAGTTAGCTAAAGTGTACAACAGGTCCTTCTATTTACCCCACCCAATGAGATTGGAGTTTCCATTTGAATGAAAAAGGCCGTCTAAACATAGGATGACAAAAAGGCTATGTATGAACCACGTTTGTTTTTTGTACACTTTGATGCTAAACGACTTTCTGATTGGATGCTTGTTTCTACAAAACTTCAACTAAACGTTAGCGCTGCGAACTGAAGCAAGATTGGATTGTGAAGTCTCTTCTTGCACAGTTTAGTCCATGCAATGGGAAAACGAATGTACGACTGCGCGACTTTATCCTGTTATTTCACACTGAAAACTGCGGTGTTGATATTCACAGTTTAGGAAACGACCCGAACCCTGCAAATCAAGGACATTTTCCCACATTTTCACACATTTGACCATGATTGTTGGCATCATTAAAATAATATGAGCATCCTTAAAATTTTGAAGGATCAACAAGCGAGGTGACCTGCATCATACAGGTCACCTCGCTTGCTGATTGATATAGAGCCAAGTGATATTCACTTCACTGCCTCGCTTTGCGACCTCTTTTAATTTGCTACCTCTCATATTTACCTCGCTTTGGTCAGTTGATCTCTATTCATGAGGTCTCAAATTAGGAAGAAGAGCTTCGCCGTCTAGAAGGCAAACCCTGTCACAATTAACAAATTGAACGGCTTCTTACAAATCATTGCGATAGATCGGGATATTCTCTTTTGTTATACATTATTTCAAATTGTTAGATCTCATTGGTCGACTAAACGTTACATTGCAGTTGACAAAACATTGCATAATTTATGTTTGACAATAATAATGTTAGAGCTGGTGCGTGAGTATGATATTTTTTGGCTACGTTAAAGTTATCTCCCGTTTGTTTTCTCCTCAAGCGGAGTCCGACCCCGCCACCTGAAAGCACATTCTAAAAAAAAAATGTATTCTACTTCCTTCGTCGAGACATTGATTCAGGGCCATTTTATTTTGCCCTTCTTTTATTTGCTGGTCTGTGGCATACGTCGCCCCAAATATTGGCGGAAATTAATGCGCGAGGGCCTGGCACAGCATACGAGAGTGGTCT
>JAVFBW010152380.1:10792-21772 GCA_034783835.1 Mopalia ciliata
TCTTAGTCTCGTCCACTGTAGAAACTCTCGTGAGAATACGATTGGTGAAAGCATTCTCTATCAATGGTAACAAAAACCGAGTCCATTTCACAAAAGGTTGTCAAGGTCGTCTAGGGCAAAAGTCAATCGAATCTTCGGTTACCTCCCAACTGTTAATGAGGTTAATGAGGTCCATGGATGTACCTGTCTGAATTAATCACACGACCTTGGGATGATTTTGAGTAGATCAAACATATATGTATAACGCATACAATAGATCGGAGCACTCTATACCCCTTTTACAAAAGCCTTTTCCACTGTCCTCGTTAATTCTTCCGGGATGTCTCAGAGATTCGCGAGAAGACATTAGCTCCTTCATCAGTTAAGCTTTCAATACGTTTATAGACAGCGTCTTACGATATATGAAAACAAACACGTGAAGTGATATTACCATTGTCTACAAAAGCTCTAATTTATAGTCTTTCTTGGTTCCTTGCTGCATATATAACGGAAAGTTCAGCTGGTTCAATCGTTAATTTGTTACCGTAATGGCTTTATTAGTCTCTCCGACAAGTTTACACAGTGCAAGCTATCATCGCATTATCCCATTTCCAAACAGGAATCCAAGGATTTTTTCGTTTACGGATTATCTGACACTAAATATGTGACAGGTCATTTAACTTGTTATTTTCACTCTGCGGATATAGTTTGTATACAGCTGACGTCATTGAAAGGACTATTTCTTTGTCATTGAAAGGCTTGTTTTGTTTGATTAATTGCGGTTTAACGTCGTACTCAAGGGTATTTCACTTATATAACGACGGATCGTCGAATTCACACGGCTCCTTGCCTTATTACGGTGGAAAACCTGGAGGAAACCTGGTAAAATCACCCCTGCAGAGCCACATCTTATGATTCACTCATATACCTGAGGGTCGACAAACGGACTCCACTTGTGAACGGTATATCGAAGTAGGCTTAGAAGCGTACTCGTTAACCACTTAGCCATGGCCGAGGGCGTCATTGAAATCGATTTGCGACGTTTACAAGACGATTTTCTCACTTAGGCCTTCTAAACTTGTTGATGCTCTTCTGGCAATGACTGTTAAAACATGCTAAGGTTGATTTATTTCGTAACAATTAGTAAGCTATTTTGAGAAACAATTCTTTAGAGTTGGTCAAGTAACAGGATTTCATTTCATCAAAAGTATTGGAGTTTTAAATATGAAATATGTAACTTGACAAAATTCTAGTAGGCCTAGATGGATGCCCTGTGTCTTTTCTGGCTCAAATGAAATAGAGACGAGTAGAATCGTTTGGAATAAAACAACGCTAAGAAATAGTCTATATATATGGACGCAAAGAATCGACTTGCCCGCGCAAAGAAAACGCCTTGCCTCAATTCATAATCTTCCCGAGGCAAGGGTCATAATGCATGGGGCCTGACTTATACATTTTCACCCTTGGAATAACTGGGTGTGAAAACGTGGCAAACATTTCATTGAACTATTGTGAAAAGCAAACAGCCAATCAGTAAATCTTTAACAATTTCCGTCTATTGCGTAAGTAGCTGTTATAGACTACAGATAGCTCAGTTTTTGTTAGCGTCTGCAAGGACAAGATAGGAATAGAAGCGGTCTAAGTTATTTCTTATTCTTGACATAGACTGCTGCTGGGTCAACTCCAGTTTCCAATCATTCTGGTGCACGTTATCAGAATGATAATAATCCGACCGGCTTAATGAACTGACTTTTATTGAGGTGAGCCTGGTCATGACAAAGATACATGTCAGTGACAAAGGCTCCATTCGACTGGACGTTGTCTACGAATTTTGTTCGACTGGTACATTCGTGAAGTTTCGCTGAGTACGAAACTCTACGAACTTTTTACCGTTAAATCGGTCACGTTTTCAGAAAAAAAACATGTCTGTACTCAATGAAGCTTTACAATCAATAGGCGCATTCGACTGGATGATTTCTTTGAGCACGTAAATAGTTGCGCGGAAGAAAAAAATACTCCACGAAAATATGTCGGTCATTTCGTGCTCAACGAAAATGTACGATCGTACAAATCGTGCTCAATAAAATTGTCTAGTCAAATGCGCTTATTAGTACAAAATGTACAAAACACCAGTCTTCCTATTTTCCACATTTTTATTTCTCAACAATAGACAAAAGTACAAACTATGAAAACATTCGTGTCGTCATATATAAAGATACAAAATTATATCACCAATTTATGGTGAATGATGTTGTACATATAATAAAGAATTTAACAACTTTTGACAACGAACATAAAATTTAAAAACAGGTATGCTCAATTTCAATGCGTACAACACACTCTTCTGACAATCTTCTTCTCTAACTATTCATATTGACCACATATTTGACTTTATTTATACGAGCTTTTAATTAAAATTTGGGCCACTAAATAATACTTTACCAAGATTTCTATATAAAAAAACCTTTTTAAGTAAATTCAGGTGACTGAAAGATCCATCCTGGTTTTTCTCTTGGTTTATATGGACTCAATAGTATATGAATCAGCGATGGTCTCCATGAATTCATTTTGGTTTCAATGAACCTATTCTGGTTTCAATGAACTTACTCTGATTTCCATGAACATATTCTGGTTTCATTGAACTTACTCTGATTTCCATGAACATATTCTGGTTTCAATGAACTTACTCTGATTTCCATGAACATATTCTGGTTTCAACGAACTTACTCTGATTTCCATGAACATTTTCTGGTTTCAATGAACACTCTCTGATTTCCATGAACATAGTCTGGTTTCAATGAGCCCACCGTTGATAATATACACAGAAATGGGTTATCAAATAACACAATTAGAATCATCCAACTGTGTTTCTCTCTCATTGTTAAATTTTAAATTTCAAATGCATATTTACCTGGTTTTACTGTTATAAATACCCTGCTGTTCAGAAGTTGATCATTATGCTTGATAACGATGTTAGTAACTACATCGAAATGTCGCTCTGATATTAAACAGAAGTTGTCATCCATACAAGTCTTATGTTGAATGTTATAACCAACTTCTATATGCCTCTAAAACAAGTTACATAAGAATAGTAACGGCAACATTTTTCATGTTTAAATTTGATAAGAAGTGGTGAAATTAATTTAAATGTTTTACTTTAGTCAAAACTGCTTGGTAAATGAAGCCTAATCTCTGGTGCATAGATTCTTAGTATCACTTAACTTTCTCTTCCCTTTTAGAGTGAAGGCTTTTGTCTGTAACAGAGGTGGTTGTACTGACACATTTTATTCTAACCCAGTTACTACAGGTTTGGTTGGATTTCAACTTAATCCCAATTTAAATTAATATTCACTCATGCTTTCTTTTTATTGGTTTTTCCTTCTACTGATCTTACTAATATCTTTAAGAGTCGTAATAAAAATTGATACACTAATAAGACTGGCTTGCAGATTACAGTATTTTAAAATATTAAACTGTGTTTTTGGTACAAATTATAGTATATGTAGAATTTTCATCAAAGGTGAAAAATGATGAAAACTTTCTCCTTCCTTTATCATCGGTGTAATCCAAACTGTGCATTTCACCCTTCAGCAGCGAATGTAACCTATCTGTATCTATCCCAGTTGATTGCGCTCACCCACTATATTATTCTTTCCACCTTATGCATACAAAGGATTACATATATACCGACAAACATACAGGTCCAGTGTGGTGTGATATATGTATACTGTACCTTTTGTGGTATGAACTCATGGTTACCATGATAGTATTACGATGCAGTATCTGTTTACAGGAAAAAAATCATTCACTGTGTCACAGTTCATGTAATAGCCATGTAATGATTGTCGACTTTTTGAGAAAACAGAAACTGTTTTTTTTTTTTAACAAAGAATAAATTAAATGGTATTAAAAATATTGTTTTGATAAAGTTAGCTTTCCTTTATCTTTCCATGGTTATATAATATTTCACAGCATTAAAACAACATATCCTATCTTTTAAAGGACATTGAAAATAACAGCACAAAGAAAGTCCCTCTGAAAGAGATTTGTATTGATCAATTGAATGATTTTCATGGGTTTATTGTTTCAGTACCCTTCGAAGAACCTGCAAACTTTGCAGTTGTAGCAGGAGCTATTGTGGCCGTTGGTCTGGTTCTTGTTATAATAGTAACGCTGATTTATATGAAGAGGACTAAAAGAGGGTAAGATGTCTATAAAGAGTCTGATCAACAAGGTGTTGATCTTCACCACATACCTTTACTGCTCATTGCAAGGTTAAATAAAATCAACTTAAAGTATTACCCAGATTGAGCTGTTTTTGCGTTTTTACAAAATCCTATGAGCTATTTATATATCACTAATTATAAATAAACACATTACAGTGTAGGTTGTGTGAAAGTTAAAAAAATAAAAAGAACCATAAACATTCTAGAATATAAAGATGATGGTGTTTCGAGAAGCTAGCAAGGGAGGTAATTTTACCCTTGCAAAACGGTCCTCTGACATCAGAATATTTGTGATAGTGGAGCTTTCACATGACGTCACACCCATTTTTGCATGGTTACATTATTAAAATATCAATGAATCTCAACTGTTTTGATGTCAGAGGACCGCCTGTAATGCCTCCTTTTTGACATTATGAGGCTCCCAATGGTATGATTTTTGTGGGTCTCTGCAATGTATATACCCATTGAATGTATGTTATTCAATATGTATGTAAATGTATTGATAAACTTTCAAACAAATGTATTGGGAATACTGGCCAAACAAAGCTTGTTGGATCCCGAATACAGTCATATAGAATTCAGGAGTGGGATAAATGGAGTGGAAATTTCAGTTTATTTTTATTTTCTCTCTCTCTTGCAGACCATTTCGTAAGACTGTGAATGACGATTCGGGTATTATAGTTATTGATGAATCCACTGACGAGTCTTCTGAAATAGAACTTCTTCAAAAATCAAGGTTATTTTTAAAGTGACAATCACCTTCTTATTACCATTAACTTACACTGTTCTGTTGTCCACATATCACTTTGTTATTATCAATCATCCTTTAATATTGAAATTCTTCAAATCAAAATCTGAATATTTCTTATCATAAATAATTCTTTAGTCTGAGGCTATTTTACCTGCTTACTGTATAGGAAGTTATCTTTGTTTTACTCACAATATGACTTGTTATCATTTTTACCAAGAAGCAGTGGGTAGGTAGTTGGTTTGAAACTTATCATTTTCATTAGCCAGTGGAGTAACTTGGTCATAATTTTGTTTGTGCCCGGATGAATACAATTCATTCGTTACACTCGATTTTAGTTTCATTCCTGGTTGAGGTACATTAGGTTTTCTTGTCTTTATTTTATATATACAGTATATGTTAACAAAACTATTTTACTTGCAGACTGATAGCTTTAGTGGATTTGGGAAGAACTGTAGAGAAACTGAAACGTTCTTCTAATCTTGGATTTGCTGAAGAGTACAAGGTAGCAATACTTTCTTTGAAAACTTTAGGCTCATAAATCAAAGTGCATGCGTTTATTATAAATCTGGATATATACCAGAAACTTCAGAGATGAGTATACCAACCATTTATACTATACCTGAAATACTTATATGTAGGCTGATTTATTCATAACCCATGCTAAATATCTTGTTAGCTACATTTTGAACACTATTTTATGCACCATATTTATGGTCATTATCCTCTCTCGAGATGCCTATAGGTTACCCATAACACAACTCGAGATTAAGGTTTATTTAGAAACTTGTCTCTGGGAGTTATCTAGAATGTAAGATGATTTTTCAATTTTAATTGATCTACATCCCTGTGCCAGTGTGATTGCTTTTAGAAATATATCCCTTTCTTATTATTTATTATACGGCGTTAATCATAATCAAAGAAATACTAGATCTAGGTACCTTCACATAATGTAGCACATGCTTATACTAGCACAATTAGGCCTACTAACTAATTCCTCCGTCTTAGTCCTACGTCCCGATTATCTCAACACGTGGTGAAGGTTGGAAATGGATATTTCGCTATTGCCGGCTTGTTAAAAAAACATATATATCTGATTTTTCTCTGACAATTACTGGATTTCTTCCACTCATAAAAGTAGTAGGGTAGGCTAAAGCCTAAGGGCAGTATATTTGAAGAAATTAAATAGTGTCTTTACGTAACACTGGAGGAAGATTTACTTTCCCACATTATGGATTTGATTTTGTTTGATTGGTGTTTAACGTCGTATACTCAAGGGTATTTAACTTATATGCCGACAGATTGTCCATTTCCCACTGCCTTATATCGGTGGAAAACCGGGAGGAAACCTCGCAAAAACCACGCGATTGCCGGAGCCACAACATGTGACTTGCTCATATACCTGATGGTCGAAAGGCGGACTCGAACCCATGAACGGTGAATCGAAGCATGTTCAGTTCAGGAAGCGCACTCGCTACCACTGAGTCACGGCAGCGGGCTATCATAGAGGTGGTCTATGTATATAGAGATAATGCTATTATCTCTATATACATGGACGACTTCTTTTGTACCGAGCCGCTGTGTTCACATCTTGGTTGTGCTATATTGTCTATTATTGCTGGAACTAATACACTGCTAGGTATTCTCTCGATATTCCATCGTAATTAGGCAAGGAACTGTGAGAATTGGACAATCTGTCGTTATATAAGAGAAATACCCTCGAGTACGACGTTAAACACCAATCAAACAAACAATCATTTTGCAGAAGTTGTGTTATGTATTTCCTGCGGCGATACAATAAACCTTCCACAAAGTTATATGCTCTAATTTAGAATTGTTTGTGGTTTGCTTGGTTTTTTGTTTCGAAACCACGGAGGAAATTTAAGAGTCAAATTACTTATTGTTATATTAATTATCTGATAACAACGTTATCACACATTTAGCGATAACCTCAATTTGGGAACAATGCCATGGCGTGACCGGGCCCATTTCCTCCCTCGCAGACACATTAGCCGCACAGTGGCCGTTTCGGCTTAATCGAAAATAGCAAAGCATAGTTTGCTTTGGGCTGACTTTTGCGCAGTTATTTTTGTTTCTAAAGACCATCACTGATCATTACACAATAAATTATAACAGTTTGAGCGAATACGGACTGTGTTATCTTTTATTGCGGAAATCTAACACCTCGATGAGATATGCCGTATCCGACATTTCACCGCTCGCATCCGTATTAATTGCTATATTTGTTATCTAGGAGAGATAAGACTAAAACTGTTTCAAACGTATCCGATTTACAAAATCCAGATTTCTATAAAAGGTTTTTTGATTGTTGTGAAATTTAGATATTCATTATAAATGCGGTAATGTCTTTGTTTAATGGAAGCTTTACTTCTCATTGGTATAACGATTACAGGCATGCTAGTGAAATATAACGCTGTTACAATTCTACCTTTCATGAAGTAAATTTCAGGTCAGAAACAAGAGATCAGAAAAAAACTCGTGTCACATTGTTCTATGAGAGTATGTATATAATGCAGGCCTATAATAAAGTCGATTATAAACCATTTTGCGAAAACATCAAAAGCAATATTAGAATAATTGTTTATAACTTAAAAAAAGAAAAATGTGTATGAGCTATACCAGGTGCATGTTTATGAACATGTCCTAATCTGAGTTACCCTTGTAGGCTACATCTCCAGAGAATGTCAATCGTATCCTCGCGAGAGTTTCTATACTAGACGAGACTGAAACAACTCTCGTACGGTATGCCTGGCCATCGCGCATTATTTCAACCATTGTTTGGGACGACGTATGCCACAGACCAGCAAATAAAATAAGTGCCAAAGAATGGATGGTGTATCTTAGAGTCAATGTCTCAACGCAGGAAGTACAATTGATTATATACTACTGGAATAAAGTAACTGTGCATCATCTGCATTGATGCCATGTTCTAATGAATGAAGATAAGAACTGTTGACAGAATAATCTCGAAATCTTGACGATTTGACACTAGGCATCATGACACGCCCTCGAAGAGACGTGGTGTCAAATGTCAGTTCACAAATTCAATATCGTGTGTGTCCGCCATTGGCGTTGATGCAGGCCTGACAACGAAATCAGTCTTGGCTAGCAGAAAACAAACCCCAACAGCTATTGTTGATAAAAGCCCGGTTGCAGGTGACCAATTTTACATTTTTATATGTTATATGAATCAAACTCTTCAAACTTTGTATCCAGTGGGTTTCAATTGGGAACCAGGTAAAGGTTATATTTTACGACATATTTGAACACTGGAAGTATTATGCCGTGAATTGTCATTACGGGAGCTGTTTCTATTAGTCGTATTCAGGAATGAACATTCAGCTAGTTCGCTTGCCCGTAGACTGGCAGCATTTTTGTTCAGATTTAGTAGGTTGTGTCGGATACACGTCGGTATGTATATATCACATTAGGATGCGATACTCACCAGACTATTTGCATTAATATCTGCAGTGCATACACAGTGATTTGTGTGATCTTCCAAGTCTTCAGTGGCACACGAAATACGTGAGAGAATAGGATGCCTGGGTTCTACTTCTGCCGCAACCATACCTGTGGCCGCGGAATGATGGCATCACACGTTGACATCACTACCGTCTATGTTTGACAGCTCCATGGATTATGATTTATGAGACATCCACGCTTCACTTGATCACCTATCTCAGCTGGAGTTACATCACGATTTCGTAAGGGTACTTCATGGACTGCAGACTCTCGTGTTATATCATTGCTGTCAACTGGGGTCGCATTTGTGTGTCAACTTGATGTGTTACGTCCATTCTCGTTATAGTATGATTTACTCAACATGTTATTATCAATACCGTTGAAACTTTCGTTATCCAAAAATGTTGTATCCCCGTCTGGGGGTACATATACTCCACCAAATTAATAATCAATTCCAAACAATTGTTTACTTCCCTCAAGCCATTTCACATAATAAGTTTCCGAACGAAGTTCTCTGAAGTATTTTACATATTGGTCTCTAATAAGCACGGCAATACCTCCCGATCTGATTTCATTGTTACCGCTTTCGCGTAGTTAGCTGTAAGTTTTAAAACCAGCCACATTTACACTATCATTTATGGCTATGTAAGAAAAAGTATATCAATTCTGATATAAAGTAGTTAAAGTCAGAGGAAATTAATTTGGACTTTATCCCACAAACATTTAGTGCACATATTTGAAAACTGGAAGTATTATGCCGTGAATTGTCATTACGGGAGCTGTTCCTATTAGTCGTATTCAGGAATGAACATTCAGCTTGTTTGCTTGCCTGTAGACTGGCAGCATTTTTGTTCAGGTTTAGTAGGATGTGTAGGATACACGTCAGTATGTATATATCACATTAGGATGCGATACTCACCAGACTATTTGCGTTAATATCTGCAGTGCATACACAGTGATTTGTGGGATCTTCCAAGTCTTCAGTGCCACAAAGAAATACGTGAGAGAATAGGATGCCTGGTTTCTACTTCTGCCGCAACCATACTGTGGCCGCGGAATGATGGCATCACACGTTGACATCACTACCGTATATGTTTGACAGCTCCATGGATTATGATTTATGAGACACCCAAGCTTCACTTGATCACCTATCTCAGCTGGAGGTACATCACGATTTCGTTAGCGTACTTTACTCTCGTGTTATATTATTGCTGTCAACTGGGGTCGCATTTGTGTGTCAAATTGATGTGTTACGTCCATTCTCGTTATAGTATGATTTGGCCGAGTATTAGACTTTTCACGACCAAGCCGTATTTGTGCAGGTTTCGCTACAGACAAGTGTAAATTTAATTATACAATTTGTGGATAACCGCTTCTTGTTTTGTGATAGAAAACAAAACAAGAAGTAGGGATATCAATGTGTCATTACTCTGAGGCCACACGTATGGTTGCAACAGAAGTAGAAAACAGGCGTCCTAACGTATTTCAGATAGCACTGAAGACTTACAAATTATATTAATAACCCCGCTTCTAAATATCGTGTATTTAGAAGTGTAAATTTACTCTTAAGGGGATTGATAAATGTTTTACGCCACATCCTTATATTATTTCAAATTAGATTTTTCCATCCAGTGGCACCCTTAGCAGTAAACATCAAAAAGATAAATAAATTAACTGAAAAGGACATATATAAGGGTTAAAAAGGTTAAAGATTCTGAAATGTTTCACTTTGTATGTAAAAGTTGTAGATATTGTCTTTTACATAAAACATTTATACACAAAAATTCTAATCTACTTAAAAGAACCTGATGACAGCATGGCCAGCAATGTTGGAAAGCAGGTCCTTCGTACAGACGACTTCTTGGTGCTTGCCCTAAAAGCTGTAAATGTCGAGTTTTGCGGTTTGGGTAACCACTGCCACTATATGTCCTGTTGGCTTTTAAACGACGGTGGTCGCAGCTGGGTCGCATATCGGGAGAAGTTAAGATAGGTGGCATGTAAAGGGAGGAGGCCTGATTTTACTTCCAAAGAGTCTTTCAAGTGGTTCCCGAGCAACCCTGTTGGATTCATATAGATTTACTTAGGATAGAGAGGGCATATCTTCTCTGCATTACGGACATTTAAATAACTGATCTAACTGGAAAGTTTGAACAGCATCACTTAGTTTTTGAAATGGAACACTCTCGTCTAAATGTCTTATTTTTTGTTTGATTGACAGATTTGTTGTTATTCTTAGTTTTCGCCAGAGGTTGTGTGGAAGTAGCATTTGTTATTTGTTTAGTATTCTGATTGACAGCATAAGGGCGATTATTACTATTTGACCAGGTAACGAAAGTGTGAGTTGCAACAGACACATACGTTGTCTGTGTGGAGTTTGCATATTCACTGGGATGGCCCTTGAACATACGAGTCAACGGTAAGGCACCGTGTCTCGACATAACTAACGATATTACTGATTTCGAGGAGGCCATGTGGGCTTCAACCGAAGTACTATAAAAATAAAAGTTTATTCCGCATTACACAGCGGCTCTGTTCGATTTCACA
>JAVFBW010152381.1:0-12148 GCA_034783835.1 Mopalia ciliata
ATATCAGATGAAATGGAGCAATTATAAGCTGCACAGCAGAACATGTCTGTGTACTCCAGATGACAGCCGAACTCAAGCTGGTCTTTTCTGACGTCATAGTCAAGACCGGTAATTCGGTGCGATTTTCGAGAGGCGGCCAAATAATTAGGTCAAATAGATTAGAGGTGTTCATGTGTCGCTAAATTAAATTATTTCTGGTTAGGTTTTTGAAACATCATTGTGATATTTTAATCATTAATAGCTTAATCAAGTAAATGCGTTGTTCGCATTAATAATAACTAATTATGTTAAATGTCAGCTTTAAGAGATATTATTATTATTATTATCAGAGGTAAATGCACAGCATGCAGTTCGTGCGAGCATACATCAACGATAAAGCATGTTTGCTTGTGTTCCTAGTCACTTGACCTTATGAAACACGTGCAATTGAGCCCACGTTAGCACAGTAGAGTGACATGTCGGGAAAACAAGTTCTTACAGTAAGTTATCCGTTGAATTGCAACGTCACGACTCAAATATTCAATGTGAACGTGCCATCGGCATGCTGAATACAGGAACGTCGGTCACTGGCGTTACCAGGGTTATGGGATGTAGTCGACGGACTATCTATGATTTTCGGACACGTCTCCAACAAACTGGCACCTCAGCAGACCGACCTCTTTGGGGTAGACCACGTCTGACTACACATGCAGCAGACCGACAAATCGTTATTTGCTAATCGACCACTCACTGCAACGTCCACTAGGAATGAATTGTTTAGAGTTCGTGTAACTGCCCAAACCATACGTAATCGCCTGCGCACTGCTCGCCTCCATGCACGCCGACCATACCATGGACCAATTTTAACTCAGTAACTCCAACGTCAATTGCATATCTGGGCACAACGACATCTGACTCAGCGTGATTGGAATAGAGTCGTATGTAGTGACGAATCCAGATTCACTTTGCACTTCGCTGATGGAAGGGTTAGCCTAGAGCTTGGAGGAGGCGCGGTGAACGGAACGCCCAGTGTTGTGTGCAGGAAGTGGGCCGTTTTGGGGATGGAGGTGTTATGGTTTGAGATGCCTTTAATGGTCCTGCCCGTTCCCGACTGGTGGTCGTTCAAGGAAACCTAACTGCTGCAGAATACAAAGATCAAGTGCTCAATCCAGAGCTTCTGCCATTCATGGCAGCTCATGGCCCAGGTCTGACATTCCAACATGATAATGCCAGAATTCATACGGCCAATTTAACGCCGAATGTTTTTAGGAATGCTATCATCAATGTCATGCAGTGGCCCTCAAGGTCTCCCGACCTTAATCCCATAGAAAATGTATGGGATGTATTGGACAGAACAATCCGTCAAGTAAGGAACCCTCCAAACTGTGTTCAGACGCATTATTCAATCCATAAGGAGACGTTGCGTCGCAGTTAGGGCATGTAGGGCATATGCGCTATTGACATGCTTTCATCAAGTTGTAACTTACCATTTTTACTCTCTTACATTTCCTTAGCATTTCCGGCGGAACTGGTTACATTATGAACATGAGTTTTATGGTACACCGTCCTTAATGGGTACAAAATGGAATTTAATCATTATTTAACACCACTTTCCTTGTATGCTCAACTTATCGGCACCCAAACGAGTTTGAAGTTGCTTTTTTGACTTGAGTTTATTTCTACAAACCACCTCTAACCATCTACGGTATTAACACAAACGAAGCCGATCCGTTTGTGTTGTTGGTGTATCGCGTGCTGTGATTGTCATGTTTTTGCATGTCTTGTATTTGCTAGTTGCCAGTGTTGTCGAGGGTGATTGTCTTCACCTTTTGGGTTGGCACGCTCCCATGTGAGTGAAATACGGTGTTAAACCTCAATCAAATAATTGTTATTTCAAGACTGCATGGCTTTTAAAATGAGAACAATAGAACAAATCGAACATTTTTCCTTCGTTATATATTTTACCAAGAGTTGCCTAGACCGCGGAAAAAAAATCTTGTTGTTGCTTTTTTAAAGAAATTCCTGTTGGTGTTTTGTATAGCTTCCTGTTGTCTTCCACAGAGTCACTGAAGGGCGGAGGTTTTCTACAGCCTTTGTGTGTCATACTCTGAGTCCAGATAATCCTTGGAAGCGCGTCTGTTTTTTCGTTGCTGCAGAATTTGTTTCTATGAACAGCCAGTGATTTTCTTTCTACGTAGCCATCTGATGTTCCTTCTTAAAACTGTTGACATTAAAATACAACTTCCGATTTTGCTGTAAGTAGAAATTCAATTCAACGTCAACCGATTTAAAAGGACTAAATACTGTTTTAGTTCTTCATTACACGTTTGACGTAAAGCCAGCATATTTTCATAACTCTGGATACTCTTTCGACGATCCATATACCAGCGATATGTACACGGCATATTATACACAGCAAACAATGACGTTACCCTAACTTAAAAACCACAAAAGGGACCTATAGGACTTTGGAAATCATATAGGATAATTATAAAATCCTATAGAAATATATTTTATGATCTAACAGGATCCTATATGATTCCATAGAATGAAAATCGTTTTGAACACAATCCTACATGATTCTAGCTGTATGATTTTTCTGAAGGAGTAAGTATAAGAACTTCCAATTAGGGAGTTTCTCCAAACTATGTAGCTATATACCGTGGTTAATGAGACACTTATATACGCTTACATGTTTGAAGGTGCGATGGAGATAAGGTCAGATGAATTACTACATGCAATTTAGTATTTTATCACCGTGTCTGTGCTTAAGTTCAGCATAGAATAATGATAAATGTTAACTTGGGAAGTATATAGAACATGTGACTAAACATCTGGTTATCAACAAAGACGTCGTCTATAAAGAACGGATCGAAAGTAAGCCGAGTAACATCAAATGTATCGTGTGAACTCAAACAGACCTCGACCGATTCCTTCTTAATTGCCCTATTATCATTGACCAAGTCAACCCAGTTGGCAGGTTATGTGATGTCATTACTTGGATTCCTTGACAGTCGCAAGCCACGAGGTTGCTATGTAAATGACCAATTTCCATAAGTTTCCCAGTCTGAGACCGTATTTCCGCTGATGTGACAATTAAGAACCTACATACGTGGTTTAAAGCGCGCATTGTAGTCGTGTGTTTAAGTAGTAATGAGGGATACTAAATCTCTACAACCATGTGGCTTCAACAAAGCATAAGAAATTATTTTGGAAAGTTATGTCCAGCCGTACAAAACAAAATAATAAATTTTCCAAAAAATAAAGATGTCTCTTATTTAGATGACATTTAGTTATTTCTAAATGAAATGGCATTATTTAAGTTCAGATCAGAAGTGTGTAAGTCCTTTAAAATTGTGATCAGGTTGTGATATTTGAGATTCGTACGTTAACTTAAAATGCTGTTTGTTTTGTTAGTTTTATCAAGTAATACTTGCATAACTGCGTACCAACGTAAAATAGAAATATTTAAAAATGTGTATTCAATTTATGGTGACAAGCTATCAGACATTGGTTGCAAAGCAAAACGTACTCCTATACAGTAGTGCCAAGTTCAGATTAACTGATTTTATGGGATAAAAGCGTTTGTAAATAACGCAAAACACGGCTTAAACGAACACATGTTTTATTGCTTTTACACCAGTTACCATGGCTTGGCGCAATGCTTCCCCTTTTCTCTGTCTGTCTGGGCTTAAATGGCAATTAAACGTCGCTGATATATAGTCTACATTGACTCCAGCATGATCTACTTTTACACAATTGTCTGACTTCGTCTGGTTCTCTTTGATGGAATCACACGGGGGGTAGTGATTTGGTACAATGATACCTCATTATTAAGGAAACGACAGAGCCTTGTCAGGTTAATACCACATTAATAAGGTCTTGATTGGAAAGGTTGCCACATCAGTGGAGCTACGGTCTCAATCTCTATATAATGGCGGAAACTACCAGACATGTATGTGTACAGCAAGTAAGTGTCCTGTGACTGTGTCGATGTGTAAAAACAATTGCATCGAATTTTTCATCTAGAAGGGAAATCTGGACCAATGGTTTACCGCAGTTAAGGCTACACTGACCGTTAAATGTTTGATTTCGCACGACTTATTGGGTGTTTTGCGGACAAACCGTAACGTATAATATTTGCAAATCGGTTTGTTTGTCCACGCCATACCTAATGTTATTTCACATGTATGACACTGTGACAGCCAAATATGTGATATGGTCCCTAATGAATGTACTAGCAACAAATAAAACACAAAACAATCAAAGGACGCAAAACAAGATCCCACAGAAGAGAAGGGATTCATGTTGCCCTTCTAAATGTGAGTCTGAACGTGAAGACAATTAAACAGTGATGTACATTTTACAGACCACAGTTGTCTGAAGCGTGCACTAATTGTACACAATTGCCTGATGGCCACGTCTTGTGAGCTTTGAGGAAATCACAAGGGTGTAGTGATTTAAGATAATGATCTCTCACAAAACATAAAAACCACAGCCTTGTCAGTTTTGTTTCGCGTTAATGGGATCTTGATTGGAGAGATAACCACACCGGCGGAACTAAGGTCTCAACGTCTCGGAAATTGCGGAAACGACAGGAAATTGACCATTTGCACAGCAACTGTTAACTGGTAGTCTATTTGACTGATAACATTGAACAAAATACATACTGCTATTTTATACGTCTTAGTGTTTATGAAGGAAGAAACCTATTTATTTTAATATTACCATGGACAGATGCTATGCATTTATATATTGAATATCTGTGAGATTAAATAATGTCTAACATTGGCACCAACGCCGATCGCTTAAGCCGATTTGTTTATTTGTAATCACGACCCTCGTCTATTGATATTCTGTCCTGCAACTACCCGGCAACTTGGTTTGTCCTTTAAAATTAACTTTTATAATATATAGGACCTTTTACGCTAAGTGTCCGCTCAATTTCCTGAGAGGTTTTTCGAGCTTGACGGAAGCATGAAATATCAATTAAAAATAGAAGGGCAGTTCCCAAAGAGGCAAGGCAACATTTGTAAGTAATATATCTAAATCACGACTCTGAGATAAAGAGAACAGCTCAGGAATTAATAATTAAAATAGATCTTTGAAAAAGTGGCTACTTTAAATTTAATACTTTAAATAAACTTTTGAGGTAATAAGACATATTTTAAAACGGTCGTGGCCAATGGTGACAAGTTATAGCTTCGGATTGACATCATTTACAGCTCTTATTTCTTGTAAATTGTTCCTCTTCAGCCAAATAGTTGACAGACTCCGTTGATGGCGACAGCAATCGACCATTCAACGGACCTTAGAAAGAACCCCATCAAATTATCATCAGATGTAGTTTTGTTGTGTTGCCACACCACTTTAAGATTGCTTCGTTTATGATGTCTTGACTGCATAATTCACAACATTAGCGGACGTACAATCTGAATGCCTTGTAAATGGAGGAAACGACAGGAAATTGACCATTTGCACAGCAACCAAGCGGTCAGTATAACCGGTGTCGATGTATCCAACTAAAGAAACTGTAAATTCCATCTTTAGCTAGAAGTCTTGTTCAATTAGAAAACCGCCAAATAAGACCAGGTTGACCGGGAACTATTTGGTTACACAGGATTCCTTCCGCATTTAAGGCCAACTTTCAAATCGTTTTTCGAATACATAATACATGTTAGTATCATAGCATCTAGCAACGCATTCTGAACCAATAATGTCACAGGTACTTTTCTTTGCCGTGTGTAAATTTCGCTAAGCTGATATTGTGTCTGAATCATTTCGTCTGGAAAACGATATCCCAGAAAGGCACTATTTAATTTCCCAGGATTCCTTTCGCATTCAAGGCTTACTTTCGATTCGTTTTCCGAATACATAATATATGTACCTTAAAACTACCAAAAAGTACTGAACTCTATCTCAATCTATTTCAGATTGTAGTCAGTTGACTATTTAACTGATGGAATCGACCAAAGCACCCATCGCTGTGTTATACGTTTTAGTGTTTACTGTTTACGAAGGAGTAAACCTTTTTTTCCAACATAATCATGGGCAGATGCAAAGCAAATGTGCGGTACATGAAATTTCAATTAAAAATACCAGTGCTATTTCCCAAGAGGTAGAGCAAAATTATAAAGTAATAAATCTTGGCCCTATATTCGGAACACTATCTAAGTAAAAGGAGACTGTGAGATTAAGAGAACAGCTAAGATATCAGCTTACGTAAATAATTTAAATAGATCTTCGAGATAGTAGGCCCTAAGACATATTTCAAAATAGTCGTGGTCAAGGATTCACAAATATAGCCTGGTGTTGAACTAATTTGTACATCTTACATGTATCTCTTTAAATGTTTTCTTTATCAGCGAAAAAGTTAACAGAATTCGTTGAGCGAAAACAACAATGGATCTTACGACATGACAGAAAGTCTCACGTACCATGACACAAATGTCAGATGTAGTTTTGTTGAGGTACAATGCTACGTAAATTGCCTCGTTACTGATGTCTTGACTGCAGAGTTCACAGCATTAGCGTACGTACATTCTGAAAATTGACCATTTGTACAGCAACCAAGCGGTCAGTGTTACCGGCATCGATGTATACAAGATATGACATTGTATATTCAATATTTAGCGAGTTGGCTTGGTCAATGACGAATCACACAAATAAGGCTAGAACAGTCATGCTTTCACATAATTATTTCGGCATTCAAGGCTAGTTTTCGATTCGTTTCCTAATACATAATATCAGTAGTCTATCAAGTAGACTTCTGATAATATATTTATCTATCTCAATTTATTTCATATTGTAGTCCGTGGCCTGTTGACATGGTGCAATCGACCACACGGCCCATTGCTCTTTTATACGCCTTAGTGTCTACGAAGGAAACAAAGCATTTATTCCATCTATATCATGGGCAGATGCCAGGCATTTATATATTGGATATCTGATGGATGGAATCATTTCTTATATTGGCACTAACGGCGATCGCTTGGGCCAATGTTTTTATTTCTTGATCCTCGTCTACAGATACTCTGACACATAACTGCGTCTGGCCACTTGGCTGGATTTTTTTGAAAGATAAACTTGCTTAAGATATCTTGCAGTTTGCTAAATCTTCTACTTTAACCATTCAATTAATCCCCTAAGAGATTCTCGAAATTGTGCGGTACATGAAAAGTAAATTAAAAATATCAGCACTGTTCCCAAAAGAGGCAGAGCAAAGTTGGTTTAAAATTTATATTTCTTTGCGTTATATTCGGAAGGCTATATAAGTCATACACGACTGTGAGATTAAGAGAACAGCTAAGGAATCGGCTTACATTAATAATTTAAATAGATCTTCATGGTATAGTAAGAAAAATTTTAAAATGGTCGTGGCGAAGGATAAAAAAGAATTGTTCCTTATCAGTGAAATGGAGGACAGAATTCGTTAATGGAAAAATATCAAATGTAATTTTGTTGTTGTACCATGCCACATTAAGATCGCCTCCTTAACCATGTCCTTGACTGTCGAGATCGCATCGGCGGAAGTACAATGTGAATGCCTCGGAAATGGAGGAAACGACAAGCTGCACAGCAACCAAGCAGTCAGTGTAAACGGTGTAGATGTATCCAAATAATGAAATGGTAAATTCAATCTTTAGCTAGTAGTCTTGGTCAATTAGAAAACCGACAAAGACGACTGTGAACTATTTGGTTACACAGGATTCCTTCCACTTTAAGGGTTAATCGTCAATTCTGAATACATAATACATGTTAGTTTGTTTGTTTGATTGGTGTTTAACGTCGTACTCAAGGGTATTTCACTTATATGACGAAGGACAAAAATGCAGAACATCACAAACAAATCTACTTCCCGTTACCCTTTAGCTCTGAGAACACCAGGGCAGTAGAAAGCAACCTCTTTTCTCGCCTCTTACGATCGACTGAGCAAGCGGAGGGAGTATTCTGCAGGGCCATGGCCCACCCGCTCCCTCACGGGGCTACATGTTAGTATCAGAACATTAAGCAACGCATTCTGAACCAATAATATCACTGGTCCTTTTCTTTACCGTGTGCGTCTTTTGCTAAGCTAGTATTGTATCTGAATCATTTCGTCCGGAAAACGATATCCCAGAAAGGCTCTCATTGTCAAAGTGTACCAACGTTCTAATGCCAGATATAGTTTTGCTGAGGTAACATGCCAGATAAAGATTGCCTCGTTAACAATGTCTTGGCGGCAGAGATCACAACATTTCACAAGTGTGAAATGGAGAAGACGACAGGAAATTCACACGTTGCACAGCAACCATGCGGTCAGTGTAACTGGAATGAATGTATCCAAGTAATGAAATTGCACATTCACATTTTTGCGAGTTGGGACATGGTACACTTCGCCGGAGTCTTATATGAGGGTTCGTCGAATCCCTACTTAACACGGAAGGATTGTCAACTGGCTTATATCGTGGATACGTAAATCAAGGATCGTCAACTGGCTAATATCTTTGATTTGTCTATATCTCAAAATATCATCGGGTGTAAATAATTTATAAATCCTCTCTAAAAAATGGTGCATTATCTTGTGAAATAGTCGACAGACTTCGTTCACCAAAGACAACTAAGTCCATCTTACGCTTTTTAAAACGATATCTCAGAAAGGCTTCCAATGTCCAGGTGTACCAGCTTACTAATGCCAGATACAGTTTTGCTGAGGTAACATGTCAGGTTAAGAAATAGAGGCTAAATGCATTCTCAACAGTGAGTAGGCCAAGGGGTTATGACTATATACTTGACATCGACAGTATATAAAGGATCCAAACTAACACAACATTTTAGGGCCGTTTAAAAAACGTCACTACAAGGCGGCTATGATTGCTTACTGACAAGATATGATATATTTTTTTATAAATTATTGTGGTTTATAGCCTCTGAAATAGTTTACATTTCATCTGTTCTATCTATATGGACTTCTACATCCATCGCATGTGTTTGGATAGGGGCCGGTACATTTCGTTATAGAATAGCAGCTTACTATTTTCGTTTTATGTTTGATCAAACCAATGAACCCATCGTTAATATTTAGAATGACGATGGAATAAAAACAGTTTTGCTCAGCATATAAAAAGTAGCAATTTACTTGAACGTATGATAAATTTTTAATAATGTTATTCTTAACACGGTTACGGACGCACCATTAATTTCCAATGCGATTAAAGTTTATTTTTGTGCCATCGTTTAAGATTACTGCCAATGTAATTGAGAACATTTATTTAAAAGTGGTGCTCATCTTGAAGAAGTTCTATATTTTTTTTTTTTTTCAAATAATTTTCAGCAAATAAAATTTAACACTCCTTAACGCTTTGTTTGCTATTCTGATTGGGGTTTAACGACGCACTCCGACGAAGGCGTGTCGTCACAATTCGTGAATGAGACTACGTCACCGTCATTAACCAGTAACATGTTAAACCTGAATCAAACAAACAACCAGCGAATGACAAAACTGAATGACAAAATGTCAAGACGCAATACAGTGACGTCACAAATATCGTGTTTCCCCTCAGCCTTGGAATCACCAGAATGCGCCTTCCGGATCACACATGGAGCATAGTGCAAGATTCTTCATACTCGATTCTTACAGGCATAGGAAAGTCATGTGTGTTTACTCATCGTTCGTCGGTACACTGTCTTATTTCACCATGTTTACTTTGTTGTGCCTTCCTTGATTCAACGCAGATCACAGGAGAAAACGGATCAAACGCATCTAGACACACTACTCTAACATAACCCTTTAAGGGTATTCGGTCATTGGTCTGATGGAACCCTATATGGAACCCTCACGGCAACTTTTCCAAGTATTTCTGCCTTTCTTTTTATATCAACTAGACCTTTTTTGTCGTAATATTTCCATAAAGAACCATCTTCTTTCCTAAAGAACCCTCGAAAAACCCTTATTTCTAAGAGTGTATACAGAACCACCATATCATGAAATCATGAATACAAGATAAAAGCTTACAATAACATTTTCTCTGCTTCACTTCCATTTAAAATCCATAGGCTAGAGTTGAAAACGTTGACATTATCTTGATCTGTATAGCAGTAAATAAGTTGCTAAAGTCTTCGAAATTGCTTAATGCAAGAGTATAGTTTTGTTGATAAGTACGGTGAAAGTAAACACATCATCATGACCACGTACAGGTGTTTGAAATGTAGTCGAATGAAACAAATATAGTTTCCTATTAACGGTTATCAAACGTATCGAAAAGTGTGTTGTTGGGGACTCGGTGCAAACGATGAAATTGTCCCATCTATAGATTTTCTTTTTAAATATATTATACGAAAACAAACATCTGCAAAGTTCAGATACTGGCCTGGGTTGGTCTAGAATTATAAATTTCATCTTTTTACGCTATCAGATTACAGTTGCATACATCTGCCACATGAAAAATTCCACGTCGATTTGTTGTGATGTCATGGTTATTTTAATTTATGTCATGCCCGTTTTACCCAAATGTTTGTTTTGCATGTTAACAATCTTGCTTGTTCCTTTGGCCCTGACATGCTTTCATATGAGATGAGTGAAATTACCGCAAGTACTGTGCAAAAAATCCAAATCAAACAACAGTCCACTTCAAATCGTATTCGTCAAAGAAGCAATACAATACAGGATTCAGCAGAACGAGAGCACCGTTAAATAAATCCCACTTGATGGCTGGTCGAACTGCGGGTAGATAGTGCAGAAAGTCAATCACTTTTGGACTGTATTAATAGACCACCGACAGCACTGAATGAGGTAAATTGGTTATACAGCGTGTTAATCATTGATTTATCAATGGGTTTTGTATTCCGAGCACAACCCTGACCGGTTAGCATCCATATCTATCTCAATACATGTAATTAATCATCGCCAAGCAACAGTAGTAAGCAGGATTGGTCTACTTAACATGGTGTTTAAACTATCTTGGAGGTTGTTCATTGTTGTTTTTTGATATCCTTCATGGCGATTAAGATGGTGATAAGCCAATTTATACCGATCTACAGATGACGACACACGGTTAGATTTAGACTTTCCAATAGCCTAAAGCTATATTTATTTATTTAACTCATAATAACAGATCATCAGCCCAAAATTATTACGGGAGAAAAACTCAGTAATAAATTAACCCAGAAAACCCTGGACCTTCCACTTGTTGCTGGCTCACTAACCCACATAGTCCGCAGGAATATAACCGTGACCCCGGATGTGAAGGGTTTGTGGACAAGAGCGTACACTCTTAGACCTCTCATCCATGGAAAGATTACATAACTAGTTCATAAAAATAAACCCATATGCAATTTTATATTTATCTACACAAGGAAACGGCAACCATAAAACTCGCGATTTTATGTAATTGATTTAAGATAAAAGCAAAAATGTATAATATTGTACAGGCCATGGTATGTCAAATGGGATTGCTTGTTAAGTATTTATATAAGGGACATTCTATACTGACTCACACCACTCCTTTTCGTTAATCTTTTCTCTAATGAACTGTAATTTGTACTAAATTATTTAAATTGAATTTTGATACCTTGACATGTGTTTGATACAAAGATCTAAAAACCAAATGTTAATGCAATTTCAGACATTGATTTAGAGGAGAGCTAGGGCAGGTTGATTAATTATGCACGTATCCAGATTTGTATTCATTTGTACCTAACTTGTAACAAAAAATGTAAATTATAAAATATTTATTTGAAATTGATTTAGCCATTCGTTGTATTTTCACTCTCAATACTTAACCTTTCTTTCGTGTTTTGTGTAGTCATACTATATTAGATCTGGTAGACAGTGGTTTGAGATTTAGGCAGATAAAAACAAGTTATCCTGTATATAATCTGCAATTTTGAATTGTGCCCAAATATTGGAATACGGATAGACCCAGAAGGTTTTGGCAGTTTTTTTTCCTTACTCGCGAAACATTACGCGGGTCGTTGGAGGGAGCTTCTTGTTGCCCTGGTGCTTTCCGGGATCTGCAACCCGATCTATGTGTAGTGTCTGTATTGTGTCCTGCTAATTTTCCTGTATTTGTCCCGTTTTGTCTTAGTTTGTTGACAGTGGTGTCGAGGGTGATTCCCTTCACCCTTTGGGCTGGCGCTTCGTCATAAAACTGAAATACCCTTGACTACGACGTTAAACCCCAATCAAACA
>JAVFBW010152392.1:0-12147 GCA_034783835.1 Mopalia ciliata
CATGTTTAATACCTAATCGAATAAATTATGTATTACTGTATTAGATAAATATGCCAGTAAATATATAGAGGATTTTACACAGTAAAGTTTGAATACCATAAATATTGCTCGAGTGAATGGTGGAAAGGATAACCCACGAGACGCGAAGTTTCTGTCAAACTGAAGAGAGCAGACGTCGCCCAAAAAAGTAGTCCGGCAGGGTCAAAGTTCATTGTAATAACAAAAGTGCTATTACACTGCACTGAAATAACACATTTATGAGCGAAGGAAATCCTGGCATTTCACCTTTATATAAATAATAATTCAGCATATATATCAAATATTAGTAGACAGTGCTAACTGAACCAATGAAATCTAGTACACAGTTTTGTGCACTCTAACTCCAAATAAGGCTTCATTGTATGAAAGAATATCAGAGACACAGAACTCTGCATCTATATTATTAGTGGATGTGACCAGACGCATTTGTTTTAGACCTGACCAAATTCTGTGCCAAATAACACAGTTATGTGCACTCTAACCGTGTACCTCTAATTAAGGCTTCATTGTATGAAAGAATATCAGAGACACAGAACTCTGAATCTATATTATTAGGCGATATGACAGGCGCATTTGTTTCAGACCTGACAAAATTCTGCGTCAAACTGCGCTATTTTGTAGCCATCAAGTGCCTCTGTAATGCAGTTCAACGCTAACTGCAACTTTGGGATTATCACGTCCCCATCACGTGCTCCAAAGAGTATCACATGACGGAGCTATTCTGTTTACCACAGTTTCGCTGTTAAAAAAATCCCTCTGCTTTAAATTAATTAATAGTTAATGCGAGTAAAATGTTATTTGAAAGGTGTCATCTTGTCCCACCAAGGGACAGATGTAGAGAAGTGTCGATAAGAAAAGACAGGTTTCTTGCCTAAAAAATATTAATTCGATTTTTTGTTTTTATGTCAACAGATATCGATTCCCCGTGCTTCCACGACTTACTGGTGCCAGGCGTTCGCAGTCCCAATGTTTTCAACCAAACACCACGTTATTAAGGTTCTGTTTAAGCAAATATCTAATGTTTATTGTTCAAGGGTACATAATATTAAAAGTTATTCTCTTGTGAAATTAGCTGGAAAAACGAATGAACTAGTTTTCTTAATGTACTAAGATATGGGCTATATAGTGTGTTTATTTTAGCAACAGGGATCAATCTGTGATTTGTCTGACAAACATTTTTAATGAGCAGAAATAATAATTAGTGCCAACTGTTGCCCACCTCTCAAACAGGAGGCGTTGCAAATGTGTATCTCAAACGTAGTTCATAGCAGTAAACAGTAGGATATGTGATGTACCACCGAAAAATAACAATCAATCCCATTTTTGTTTTCTTCAGAATTGACTCGGGACAAGATTGCAGAGATGTTTTGGTACACTCTGTATTACTTTGGGTCTATTTATTATTTCGATTGCGGTCGGCATCGACAACATTTCGCTTTTCGCCCACGATGGTCCTCCCATGCAGTCCCAGCGCGGTGCATAATGGGTAATTACATGGCCACTGCTGTAAACAGCAAAAGAAATCTTGTTGATGCCGGATTTTGACTCTAGATAACTGCCTCTACAGTGGGCACATGGATGTAAAATTAATAAATTAAAATCTTATAATTAATAATATTTAGGCAGATTACTCAACATCAAGAAATCCTTGACTAGCTAAACGAAGCCTTGTTTGAGCAGAGGTGGCCAAATCCCGACCGAACAATCAGTACATATCTGTGTAGCACTGATGAGGTACGAATTAATACAGCTACGGAACTAAGCTCATCGTTCTCAATCACGTGACCAATCACCAACCATCTCTTGCCGATGCTCCATTAGGATTGGACAAGAACATACACATTTGCACCGCCTAGTGTTAGAGACGTTGGCATCAGTTGTTGTTTTCGCTTTATAAAAATGAAGGATATCATTTGACTTTAAATGTAATCCTTCAACTCTATATCATTGCCTTATCGTCCGTTAATGAATGCAAAGTATACTGTTACTGTTATTCGTCTTCCACTCTCTGTTGATACTGGTAGGCCCCTGTGGCTTACAAAAGCGCTTTCTATTCCTTTAATATAGGGATTTCAAAATATCTTTGGATTGTCTTACGGAAAGTTAAATAACGCCAGTATGTCGTCTTTTATCTTTAGATTGATCCCGTTATTCACCCTGAGACGGAGTCTGAAATACACCATATTATATTGTATGGCTGCTACCATGAAACAAATAATAGTACAGTTGGATTGGGTCACGAGTGCTACCACCCAAACATGCCACAGGATTTTTACGGCTGCTCTGAGGTTCTCTACGGCTGGGCTGTTGGTGACGGGGTAAGTAAGTCACTAGATTCCTCATGTGTGTGTGTGTGTGTGCGTGTTTTTACAGGTCTGTTGGTGGCGGTAAATAAGATATTAGCTTCCTAGTGTATGTGCGTGTATGTGTGTAAGCGTGATTTCAAATCAATCTAACGGATAATTATATTAATTGTTTGATTGAATTATCAATTAATCAAATTATCCATCTCTTCCAGTCATTTTACTTTCCCGAACACGCTGGCCTCCCATTTAGTTACGAAGGGGACCCTACTATGCTTCTTATGGAAACTCACTACAATAATCCAGAAAGAAAATCAGGTAAGACTGGAAGGCTTTCTGCTAAGAAGAAACAAATAAAGATGTAGTCTAATCTAAAAACTATATTAAATCCATGGATATCAATTGGCTATAATATTATTGTATATATTTGTACAGTTAATGTTTTCACAGTTTATAGTTTGAACAACGTAGGCGATTTGCATCAAGTACATATATAACAAACGTTATATAAGATTCTAAGAGCTGATAGCTCCTTTGGGAGAACTTATTTGTTCAAAATATTTTTTAATAGAAATATGTATACAAATTGATGCTAATTTATGATACAGAAAGTAAACAAAATAAATTAAGTTGAAACTTTTTTAATAAGATCCTAATATGTGGCGAAAACTTGTATAAGAGGCACATCTTTGATAGCCCTCTTTGTAAACATAGCATTAGGGCATATAAAGTTCAAAGCGAAAACTCAGGCATTGTCAGACTGTACAAGTCTGGAACCTGATTATGTGTACCTTTCACAACACGCTACGTCGTTTGTAGATTCGAACTCAGCATATTTCGTTCAAATCCATGGTCAAGCGACGACAGGTTGACCATCTTTCAGGCCGCTATCCCCAGAGGCATTAAACATGACAAAATGTTTTAGAAGGTAACACTTTGTTTAGTGCTCAGAAATGTCATTGTATGGAGGCTATCTTATCAGAACGCCACTCATTGAAATCTGAATATCGGCACATGCATGCCCACTTTCGTACATTTGTTTTGATAACTCTCTGACTAGTGGAGGTCAGGATACGATTTGTATATACGACTTCAGTGGAATACACTTATTTTAAGAATTTTTATTGGTCGATATAAAAGGTAACTCACCAACGACCAACGAAAACGCTACAAGGTAGGGAATCCCGTATGAGTGTACCCAAAATACCAGTGTTTATTCACAGCTTGCGCTGATATAATAAATGATGGAAATTTGTAAAATCGCCCTATTCTCCCTGTCATTACACCATGCTGTAGTTTCTTTAAACAAAATAAAGGAAAAGGAAAAAAAAAAATATAAAACATTCACCCCAAATATTGATTCCGCTTGTCAGAAATAAATAGCGTCATATCGCCACATGTCCTCTTGAGTGTATGATTTGTTTGTTTTTTTTAGTTATCATAAAAAATTGTTGGATTGGCAGATTTCCATCGGCCATCTCCGTTTTATTGATAAGAGAAATTTGAAACCCTATTCGTTAACTTGCACAGCTCCTTATTTTTATCAAACATATATCAACGCCATTATTGATGATTTTGTCCTTCGGCAAATCAATTTGTTCAACTGTTCTGTGGTCAGTTTTATATGTTTGTAAATATTCTTTGTTTGTTTGTTTGATTGGTATTTAACTGCGCACTCAATAATATTTCTCTAATAATAATGACGACGGATTTTCCAATTCGCACTGCTCCTTTCCAAATTACGGTGGAAAATGGGAGGAAACCTGATAAATAAACAACGCCGCCAGAGCAACAACGTGTGGCTCATTCATAAACCGGTGCCCAATGGTAGACAGACGGACTCGATCCCGTGAACGGTATATTGGAATAGGACTGGTAAGCGCACACGCTAACCACTAGGCCACGACCGATGGTCTGTACATATTCTAACTGCATACCAATCATGCATTGGTGTTCAAAAACGTTTCACTCATACGTCGAATTAGTCCAGCAGTAAAACAAACACCAACATAACCAAACAATCTAAAAGCTTGTCTCTGTGGACAATGACTCTTAATTCAAGTCAAAATAAAGACCACGTGACTCCGCTGAAGAGGTATCCTTGGTCTAAACAAAATTTCTAATATAGCTCAAAACTAAATTAAAAAACAACGAAAACAAAGACTGTGCTGATAATAAGAATACTACCTTTTGATGCTTCAGATTTAATCGACTCGTCTGGTGTGAGATTCATTTTAACTCCAACATTACGAACAAATGACGCTGGTCTCCTGGAAACGGGAGTTGCGGTTCATCCAAATCACATGATACCACCATTCTCGGACAGCTTTCAGACTAACGGTTATTGCTTTCCAGAGTGTTTGACTCAGGTAAAATTGTTTTCAATAGGAGTCTCGGGAAGTTGGCAAGGGAGGTAATTTTATCTTTGCAAAGCGGTCCTCTGGCGTCAGAGCATTCGTGATAGTGGAGCTTTTACATGACGTCAAACACATGTTTGCATTGTGACGTTAGTAAAAACTCCATGAATCTCGACCGTTTTGATGTCAGAGGACCGCTTTGAATGGAACATTACGAGACTCCCATTGAAATCATTGTTCTCATGATTTTCATAATGACCCAAAAATACAATTATATTTGTGACTAATCTCTCGATTAAAAAAACCCACTAATTTGGAGAGCTATTCGTGGCTTTCACTTCGGGGTTTTTCAGCCCTAAGCCATTGTAGCTCCGTCCATTAGAGCGCTGGTCCTTTTGGCTAGAGACCCGAGTTCGATTCAAGGTGAGCCAAATTTTCTTTCTCTTCAACAAAAAATATATCAAACGTCTGAGAGGTGTTGGCGTCTCAACACATATTGTTTCCCGGGAATCAAGATTATATTGGCAAACAATTTGGGTAACAGACGACTAATCTGCCGAAGCTTTCCTCTGGTGTTGTAGTCGTCGCAATATGCATTGTTTTTGGGACGAATGCTCTAATAAATAAAAAAGATATAAATGTTTTGCCTGCTTCAGTAACCAGGATTTGTATGGTAGACATAAATTTGACCAGGAAAACTTCAAATTCTAATACTTGTACCAGCGACCTTTGATATAGTGATCTTTATCCTAGAGCAGATTTGAGAAAAAAAAAAAAAATGAATTAGAAGACTGTTAGCTTTGATTATAAACTTGACTACATTATTTACAACAGAGGTGCTAGGACCATCAATTAAATAGCGCCGTGTATATCAACAGTTTGGTATTGTTGTCTGTCGGAGCACCTATTCTCGGCTAGGTATTGGCTGTCCTGGCTGCTTTCGCTGACGTCACTTGTGGTTAATTGGTGTAAGTCTAACAAACGATTGATCACGGCTTGAACGCAATTCCACTAACATTTGGGACGGCCAGCTCTTGTCAATTTTATGGAAAACTGGTATATTTCACAAAATTATATACATAACTGTGTGGGACACATAGATAGAACGGGCCCATTCAATGTTATCAATGGAGGAAACCAAAATATTGAATTACTTAAAAAAATTGAGCACGAAAGAGGTAAACCTGTCGTTAAATAGATCAAAAAAATATTTTACCTGTTTTATCTGCTTTCATTTTTCAGAGTACCGTACTTGGGAAAATGTCTACTCCTTGGCTGTTATTATACCTACAGAACTAATTTTTCTCATATACCATCTCGACATATAATACTAAAAAACTGTCATTCAGACTTTTAATATCTCTTTTTTTTTTAGATATAGTTATAACAAGTTGAAATTTAACTATTTTCACTCTTTTTTCACCTTAAGCACAATATTGCAACAAAATTGAGACGAACAGGAAAAAACTAATTTACCGTATTTGGTGCATTTAATGTATTATAGGTTGTTGTAAAATTGAACAGTCGAAGTAAATTGTAAGTAACAATTTGAAAAAGATGTAGCAGAAATTTACTTTTTTGCAAAATATATTTTTTCTGTTAGATTTGGAAAAATCCTAAAACACTAATTTATGTTCTCCAGAAAAAGACGTTTCAGTTCTAAAATTCACAGTAGTCTGGAAGTCAAACAGTGAAATGTAAACACACCCTTTAGGGGAGAGGGGGGTTAGAATATTATTAATCTCTTTCTGTAGCGCTAGAGTAGTTTATACGATTCATTTTAAGGACATTCGTTAACCGACAACTTGTTTGCGGAACACTACCTCTGATATTAGACTCGTTGGAACTTTTTTGCGTATGAATATTCTATATTCGGCATGCATATTGACTTCCAATTGAAAAGGGCCCGCGGCCGTGGTTCAGTGGTAGCGAGTGCGCTTCCTGAACTGAACATGCTTTGATTAACCGTTCACGGGTTCCAGTCCGCCTTTCGACCATCAGGCAAATGAGCGAGTCACATGTTGTGGCTCCGGCAATCACGGGGTGGTTTTTACGAGGTTTCGTCTCGGTTTTTCACCGTAATATGGCTGTGTACTGTGTAAAGTGGAAAATCCGCCGTCATATAAGTGAAATACTCTTGAGTACGACGTTAAACCTCAATCAAACAAACAAACAAATCCAATTTAAAATATTTATCAACACTACCTACCCGTAAGAATGTGAAAATGGCGAGCTCAACAGGAATTGGAAGACAAGATACCATGTGCACATGAATTAAAACGACCCTGTCTTACCCTAAAGATAGACGGTGTCGACGGCTCGGTCATAAACCAGGGTCATATTTTGTAGTGATGTTTGGTAGATACCGTAAACTGTGTGATTGTCGTCCAGTAAATTTTGTACGCACTAGTATAAAAGGGTATGCCATTTGACATGGATAACTGAGTTAACGGAAATACAATTGTTAAAATCCGACTGTTACACGAATCCAACGTTTTCATCAAGGAACACTTTTACGTAGGATTTCACCAAAGGATCAGACGCTGTGTAAATCAAGCAAACCGCTTGTACTACATATAATAGAAGAGAATTTTCATTATGTGATGTGGAAATTTATAGATAAAAAAGAGAACATTTCAATAAGTTTGGTCTCACACCGCTCATCTTTTACAACAGATGCCAGAATTTTGCAAAATAATATTTCATTGCAGGCAATGGAAAACAACCAGGATGAAATAAATGTATTTGCCTACATACTACACTCCCATCTACTGGGACACGCCATGAAAGTGCGTCACTTCCGGAATGGTAGGGAACAACAGGCAATAGCTGTGGATGATAACTACGACTTCAATTTTCAACAAACTCGACTCCTGACAGAAGAGGCTAAAGTCGTTCCGGTAAGAATGTGTTTCTTTTGTTTGTTTCCGTTCTGTGTGTCGGCTGTAGTACTTAGTATCCTACAAGAAGACCGCCTTTCGAAGATTCGATGACCTGTCGTGTCCAATTTTCAAGACTATTACAATATTAATGGTTCTGTAATGTTTATTTAGAAAAGAGGATGGCTCTATATGGAGACATTACCACAAAACGGTTCTTTGATATAAGAAGAAAGGGAGAAATAATTGGAACGTTTGCTCTAAGGGTTCCATACAGAACAATAAAGTGTTTCACAAGAGCCATGACTGAAGAACCTTAAAAGGTTCAAAGAGGGCCATATGTGTTCAAGACTGTATTAAAGCTAGAGTTTTCTCTCTCTAAAATCCAACACTCTTTGGTATTTGTATATATGCCATTGTCTTGCAGAAAGAGATATTTTTATTGGATCATCTTCCGTCAAATTCCTGTTGTTGATTGGAAGTTACCTTTGCCTTGGTACTCTATAAAAAATCCCTTACATCTTTAGAAAGTGTCGAGGAATATTCATGCAATAAAACACCAGCAAAAATGAGTATAACCTTAATAATGTTCATACATAAAGAACATGGCGGCTAGGAGAAGTTTGCTTGGCGCACTGCTCTCAAATATTATAATTCTATACCTACTAGCAATACATTGCCTTTCACCTGACTACCCAGATGTCAGTCTACAACACGTCCCTGATCCTCTTAGAATGTTTCCAACCTCTTTTACGGACACAGATGAATCTTATTTTGGATTTGAAGTTTGTTGGACAAGATTGAGTTTTACAACAACAACTTACACAGACTCACGTTATAAACCGTATGTGTACAGTAGGTCAACCTATAAAGACGGTAAATCATATCACATATTTATTTTACTATTGCTATCTGGAGACATTCAACAGAACCCAGGCCCGTGTAATATATGCGAAAATTTAATTGAGGAATGGCATGGCTGTATTCAGTGTGTTGGATGTGGTGACTTTTGTCATATAACTTGTGTAAATATAGACGTTTTCACTCTTGAAAATAACTGGCAAAGAGAGAGCTCGTGGGTATGTAACAGCTGTTCCCCTGACATGAGTAGGCCTATGTTGTTCACGGAGCATAACGACCCTATTCAACCCAGTGAGCTTATACAAAGAGAACAATCTAACGATTACGTAAACCCTTTTATAGACCTACCGAGGAAAGGTTTGACAGTAATACATCATAATGTAAGGTCTATAAAGAACAAATTCAGTGAATTAAAAGCCGTCACCAGCGAAGCCCGTGACAAAATATCAGTACTTGGTATAACAGAAACATGGGCAAACGAGGCGCATACAGACGAATGCTTCAATATCGACGGTTTCGTATTGCAACGCAGAGATAGAGGAGATACAAGTGCGAAAAAAGACAGAGGAGGTGGCGTCATGGTATATATTAAAGATAATATGAAATTTACTAGACGTAAAGACTTAGAGCATATCGATGTCGAAATGCTGGCAATAGAGTTAAAACCTAGTAAAGCAAAGCCAATTACAATAATAACTGTTTACAGACCCCCTGACCAAGAATTAATAACTTGGTGCGAATCTTTTAAAATCTGTATGAATAAACTTAAATCTGAAAGAAAGGAGTGTATTGTGATGGGTGACTTTAATGTGGATATTCTTAAGGGAGGCAACTTGTCTACTCACTGGCTTGACCTAATGGAAAATAGCTACGGCCTTCATCAAGTTATCAAACAACCAACAAGAATCACTAATGGAACTGATTCCTTAATCGACCATATATTTGTGTCACATCCAGACGCCTTTCCTAAAAGTTTTGTCCCTAAGTTTTCCATAAGTGATCACTTCCCCATTTGTGTTACACGCAAACTGAAAATGCAACCAAAAATAAATGGAACAATAAAGTATAGATGCCTGAAAAACTTTAACGAAGAAGCTTTTGTTAATGACTTGGAAAATCAACCTTGGGATATTATTAAAGTGTTTGATGACCCCAATGATAGCCTATGGGCATGGAACAAGCTTTTCATGGAAACATTGGACACACACGCACCTGTCAAAGAAAAACGAGTTAAACATAAAAACAGACCTGACTGGTGGCATGAAGATATAAACATTGCAAGGTCGAAAAGAGACAAATGTAACAAAAAAGAAAACTTTGAAACGTTCAAATTCTGGCGAAATAAGGTGAATAGCCTAATATTTCATGCCAAGAAAACTCATTATCTTACTATTTTGAAAAAAGGAAACTGTGCTATCAAAAAATTCTGGGTTCATTTCAAAGAACTTATCCCTTCAGAAACAAACCGTTGCCCAACTGAGCTACATTTCGAAGGTGAATTCTTAACTGATCCGCTTGGAGTTGCAAACGGTTTAAATAATTGGTTCACAACATCAGTGAAGCAATAGGTTAATATAGGAGTATCCAGCTCTATAAGTCTGGATCAACTTCGTGAATTCATGAAAGAAAAACTGCCGACAGGCGACAAATTAAAATTTTCACCCGTCAGCCAAAACTTTGTATGTGACCAACTTAATGCAATAAAGGCCAATAAATCCGCTGGTCTTGACCAAATGCCTGCTCGTTTATTCAAGAGGGCGTCTAATGCATTATCACCATCAATTACTTATTTACTTAATACGACTATTGAGTGTAAAATTTTCCCTGATCTGTGGAAATCAGCTAAAGTGCTTCCACTTCACAAGAAAGGTCCACTTGTGGAGCTATCCAACTTTCGACCTACCAGTGTTCTTCCGGTTCTTTCAAAAATATTTGAGAAACATCTGAGTTTGCAAATATCGGATCACTTGGAGGTAAATAGTTTATTACATATTAATCAGTCAGGATTCAGACGCTTGCATTCCTGTCAAACAAGTATAACTGCCTTATTGGATGCATGGTCATCTGATATCGACTGCGGAAGATTGGATGGTTCCGTCTTTGTGGACCTATGCAAAGCTTTTGATTTGATTGATCAGGCTATTTTGTTACAGAAGCTTGCCATATATGGCCTCCATTCATCATTCATCAATATAAATTTTAAATAGAAAGCAAAGCGTGTGCTTAAATGGTGTTACGTTGAACCCTTTGCCATTGAATACTGGAGTTCCTCAAGGATCAATACTGGGCCCCATGTTGTTTTTGATATACATCAATGACCTCACCTTACACCTCCGATGCAATACCCAGGCATATGCAGACAACACGGCCATTTATACGTCAGGGTCATCGCTTGACGAACTGGAACACAACCTTAACCAGGACACAGAGAACCTTAATAAATGGTGTGTCAACAACAAGATGGCGATAAATGCAGACAAAACTAAATCAATGATTGTGGCCACCGAACAAAAGAGAAGACATTTACGCAGTAATAAACTTAACTTAACTATAAATGATGTGTCTATCGAAACGGTTACAGCCCAGAAAATATTAAGGGTAACCGTTACAGAGACTTTGAGCTGGTCTTCACGTATTGATACTGTGATTAAGAAAATCAAAACAAAATTGTATCTTTTAACTCTCATAAAATCCTTTTTACCATTACACGCCAGAAAGCTATTTTTTAATATGTTTATTTTACCACACATAGATTTCTGTATATCTGTTTGGGAAAATGCATCCCATAAAGAATTTAATCGTTTGGAAATTTTAAACAAACGTGCAATGAGATTGACCTTAGACTATGATGAAACAGTCAAACTCTTACATCCTTTAAAACAGCTTGTTTTAAACATATATATACATGATTTTTATTATATATGCCGATAATTTAATGTTTTACATGTTTTTACTTTTATATTTAATGTATATAATTATCATTGCTGTTTTAGGCCTAGACGCTGATGAAAATACGTCTTTGACCTATCAGTTTTATCGAGTTTAAATAAAGTGTATTATTATTATTATTACTACCAGAAAAACGGATACAAATAAATATCGTGAAAAAAGTATAAGACTTGTGAATTAATTTACATTGGTTTTGGAGAAACTGCGTAAATCGGTGGGTTGTTATTCTGCATTAGACTATTAAATCTACAAGTACTATGTGTACAGTTAGTATAAACTATGTTGCCAATTTTTTGTTTAACAAAAAGTAGTCACAGTATTAGCGAAGCACATTGAGAAAATTACAGTTTCTACACACATGTAACCTACTTCCCTGAACTTTCTTCCTCAAGTGTGTATTTGGAGTACTAAACCAAACAGGTACGTAACTTTTTCTGATAACTTTCTTTTCTCTCTGATTTATAACAGCTGGAAACATACCGCGGCTATGCAGTCGTCTTTTATCCATGTACATTTAAATATAAAAGTCAGATGCACGCATGAGAGGTTTTGGCTGCACTTAGGTCTAGCAGAAGCAACAGAAATCAAGCAGTAAAAACGGGATAGATCAAAATACAAACGCAAACGCGTATAAAAGAAAAAAAAGCAGAGAAATGTGACGCGGATGTATTGAGTGCAAAGCGTTAAAGGGGAAGACCACCCAAAAACCATATTCTATAAATAAGTAAAACTTTTTGTGTGTAATACAATACATTAATT
>JAVFBW010152403.1:0-12147 GCA_034783835.1 Mopalia ciliata
TCTTTCTAAATATAAATAACAGTGCATATAATATAAGAGCTGAGTGATATGCGTATTTGTTTTTTGCAGTTTGAGAAATGAGTATATACAGGGGGTGGAAATGTATAAAATGTTTTGTCAGTCATTTTTCCAATTTTTTTCCTGCAGGCCATTAAACACAATGTTTTAATTCTGAGGATCTTTACAGGCTTGGACAATCTTCATTTTTACCGGACATGTCCTGCAAATGTATGGTTATTTTCACCCCTGATACATATACCTTTTATTATTAAAGATTGGAAAATTTTAAAAGTTGAATCTGATTTCTTTTGTACAGCTTTGTCTATGCCAACTGGAATTGCAATTTAAGGTTTATCTATCTAAATGACCATGTCTAGGAAATAACCTTCTGTTTTAGTTTTTCTATTAAATATATATTGCACAATAATGCACAATACACTAAAAATGTCATCCAGCTATAGGCAGCAAATTTTTGGAATCAATTAAGTATTTACAAAATGTGTGTGAAAACTTTACACATCGGCCATGTTTCAATGTGATCAAGGAATAACCTTCAACTGTGAAGGTCACATCCTGAAAAGTTGGTCAGTGGTGTCACTCACCTCTCGTTAGTTAAGTCTGATTCAACGGTATTAATCGATCTCGTGAGTATAAATTAAATCCTGGTGGGTCAGCATTACTGATTTAGATTCCTCCAGTTCTCTCCTACAGGTGATTATTTACCAGGATCTTTCAAACATTAAAGCTCGTATCAGGAAAAAGGATTTAGCTATTTTAAAGGGCCATAAACCCTTTTTGGCCCTTGGGCATGGGGTATTGTCTTTGTGGTGCCTGGTAAAACCTGTTTACCTTGAGGATAAAGTTCCAGAACAGAGTAGCTTAACATCACGTAAATTGGTTTTTAGTATAAATCCAGGATTGACTAGACCCAGGCGTCCAACAGATCTTGAACAAAACAACATAAAATCAGCAAATTCCAAAATAGGATTGTCAGGATTAAAGAATCCTAAATGAAATTAATAAAGTTTACTACTATAACCAGACTCTCATTTCTGGTTATCAAATATAATCTCTAAAATCGTAAATAATAGTGAGGACGACAAGACAACAGGACCATCTTTCCAAGTTCAGTAAATGTATATTACATGTTGGCATAAGTCATTTAAATATTCAATATAAACATAAAGATTTGTACAGTTCACCTGTACTATTCGTCATCAGTGTTTAAGGATAGAGTTCTTTATGGTACGCCCCCTCTACCAGTTCTTCCCTGAGTATTTATTGAGTTTAGTTTATATACATTTTATGTTGCTAATATAAACAAAGACTAACTTATTCAGACATAACTGCAATCAGCAGTATACTTCTTCAGGAATTAAACAATAGAGGATTAAATTAACTAAGGACTCTATATGATAATGATGCGTGTTGTGTCACAAAAAAATTGTGGGTTTAGGCTTGAACTTGTCCAGAGTGAAAATATAGATTTTGTGGAAAGTTTTCCTTACATGTCTGTTAAATCATGTTTTCGACATTTAATATGTTGTTTGTTTGTTTTTTATATTTAATAAATTGATAAAAACGATTTATAAAATAATTTTTTTTATATAATCGATACTATTGAAAACAAAAAGAAAGAAAACGCATTTGATTGGTCAAGAACTTGATGCATAGGGGACTAGGCGTACGGGGAAGAAGTGAAATCCCCCTACGACTAATAATTGAAACATTATTGTTTCTTAAAATATAACACATAAAAATTAGCTTTATTCCATAGCACTTATGACCAGAAAACTTAATAGGCATTAAGATCTAATATGATTCTGTATGAAAACAAACAAAGTTTAACAATTTTTTTTACAAACATAGCTTTTTGTTTCTTTTCTTTTTAAATATGGTTGGTGTGATTTTTCACAACAACAAAAAAGGCAACAGATAAATAATCAATACAGTAAGTCTGTGTTATTATCAAACACAGCTTAGTTTCCTTTGTATGCATCCTTTCTATTTTTACACTGTTTCGCTTTATTTAAAAAAAAAGACAGGGAAGTTTTGTTGTTCAAGCTCATAAAATGTCAGACATGTCATTCTTAATGTCTTGTTTAATGTTTATATATATATGTGAAATTGCATACTCATAAAGCTGTATCTTTCACATGTACGTGTACTGTAAGGTAACAGACGTTTTATTCATACTGTAAGTTTCTTTTATCACTTCAACATTTATTTAATTTAATGTTTTATTTAGAATTTGGTTTTAAAACTGCATGTAACACAAAGCTACATAAAACATGTTGTTTGAGTACATATTTGGGCCTTTCATTAAAAAAACAAAATAGGGTCAGCTTATTTTCAGAATGGTTATGTCCTGATTTATTATGGTTTGGATACTTTTATGGAGCTAGGGAGGACCATTAACTTTCCAATAGAACAAAACACTTGATTTACATTGGTTAGACTTACTACTGGTTCTACTATGAATGCAGCGCACAGCTGTCATATAAGTGAAATAAGTGTGGCATAAAACCCTAATAAAAATTATTTTAAGTTACGCAAACAATATCTGACAATACACGAGTTGAATATTCTTAAGGTCCATAAATCTTCTGAAATGTCAGACATTTTAATGGCATAACTATATGGGTATTCTGAATAGATAACGTCTTGTTTACAGACTGGGAATTTCTTTGACACCTGCAAAACTGTGCCTATTACTAACAGATTCTAATATGTGGCGTTTAGATGTCGGAAGTATATGTATTTGCCAGTATTCTAGAAAACAATCCCTGAAATGAGAAAGAAAAGGGAGTATTCAATAAACTAAGAAATTGTTATCCATACCAAGTTGTTCAACCGTATAATCACTCAAAGCCAAGAAAGTTTCACTGTAGAAGTTACACGTGTGTAAAATTTTGTTTTAAAAATATGTGGTTTCATTCCGGTTTTCCACCTTAATAAGGCTGTGTACAGTGTGAACAGAGGCTTAGCCAGAAATCAAAAGTAGGGTGTCCAAAATGGTCATTTTGCTTCACTTTGCTTCAATTTTGACAGTTTTCCTATGTCTTACATGTTAAAATTTATTAAAACAGGGTGTCCAAATGAGGCAATTGATCACTTCAGGGTGTCCATTTGGACTGGTGGTTGGGTGTCTGCCTAAGCCCTTGAGTGTGAAGTGGACAATCCATCGTCATATAAGTGAAATACCCTTGGGTACGACGTTAAACACCAATCAAACAAACACTGTGATAACAAAAATTGTAAGCAAATCTTTTTCAACATTAGTCAACCAACTTGTATCCCCTTTCATTGAAGCGGGTGATTGGAGGGAGCTTCATGTTGCTCTCAGAGCCTAAGGGAAACAGGAAACCGATCTGTTTGTGGTGTCTGTATTGCGTCCTGTTTTTGTTGTCCTGTATTTGTCCTGTCTTTGTTTGTTGCCAGTGGTGGCGAGTCTGGTTTCCTTCACCCATTGGGCTGGCATGTCATCATATAAGTGAAATACCCTTGAGTACAATGTTAAATCCCCATCAATCAAAGAAACAAACAAACAAACCTTTCATTGGTGTCTGATTTCTCCCTTGACAAGGGTCAGTCCAAAGCTTCTGTGCTGTCGTGACTTTCACTGATAAATTACATAGTCATACTGTCTTAACTCCACACTGGAGGAAAAATTAATTTCCAGTAAAGCAAAACATTGCATTCATAAAAAGTGAAGTGAAAAAAAAAAACTTTATAAAAAGAAGGTTTCTTTTTAAGAACACTAAAAAAACTGCATAAAAAGAAGGTTTCTTTTTAAGAACACTGTTGTCATTTAAGAAATAAACTAGAGCATTGTTCAACACCATCTAATCAATCATTTTTTTATCTTGTCTTTGGTTTTGACATGGTATAACATTTCATTGACATCCATTGAGGTTTTATTAGGATGGCACCATGTCATATGAGTGAAATAACCTAAAGTATGACATCCTCTCTTGACTTAGCAATGGAGGACACAAACTTAGTGGCTATAACTGTTTTGAGTACATCATCGTGTCTGCATATAAGTGAAATACTTTTAAGTACTGTTGTAAACACTTATCAGTTGGTAAGACAGTCAGACATTTATGAAAGAAAACTCCAACCAAGCAAACAAATCTAACTACCACTGGAAGATGCAATTTTACAGCTATTCCTGTGAAAGATCTTTATCTGAAATTGGCCATTTTTCTGTATTAAATAGTTTTCTTTGTAATCAAATCCCTGTATTTAATTAACAATAGACAGAATTTGCTTTTCTGGCCCCAGTTGCTGAAATCAAGATTTGTTGCATTTAGGAGAATAAATCACTAATCTAGGATTGGAGATGGCTCTCAACATGGAGTAATGTCATACAAACTATGATTTAATTTAATAAGGCTTTAAACAACCAGCCCTAGTTAAAAAATATAAGAAATAGTATTCATGGCGTATTAGCACATGCCAAGTGTATCCTGCTTACAAGAAAATTTTCCTGGGTTAACTGGTGGGCTATTTATTGCACTACAGTGTTTGTGTGTGTGTAACCGCAAATTGTGTAATAGGATAGTGAAAATTAGTCTGAGAAAGAATTATTCCAAGAATTTGTACTTTTGTTGCCAACATATTTATAACTTTGTAAATGTCGAACTTATTTCTCAAGAAGAATTAATACTATACACAAGAAAAAACATGTTTTTAAGTCTTTTGTTTTTTAAATGGTCTTGATAGCTTGGAAAGAATATTTATAATCGGTTTTGGGCAATATAGATCTACCTGTAGAATTCCTGTTAACCTTTGAATACACAGCTTTAGCAAATTGACGGAGCAAAACATATTTTCTCTTTACATTCATAAAATATTATCTGTAAATGTGCCAGAAATAGTTTTTTGTAATCCTTCAAACACTATAGCTTAACCCTAGGTAATATGATGAACAAAAATGATGCTACATGCAGTTTGACTTCCATGTGTCAAGAGTTTTTTTGTTGTAGAGATAGAGGCAGTCTTCAGTTTCATACTCCCTGTAGCTGAGTGGGTGTTCCTACAGTCTGCAGAGGAACCAAAATATTAAATCATTAGCGGGCCCATGGGAGGGACCTGTCAGTTAATTTCCTTGGTGTTCTTGAAACTTCTCAGCAACCGATCTAATTATAATCAGATGAGATCTCAAAAATGCTCCCTGTGTTTTGTTTGTCACTATATTGAGATCAAATGCAATCACCCTACTTGCAATGTTGATAGGGTATCTTAAATTGACCAATCACTAAGCTGCTTCTTAAGTCTGGTTTGTGAAAGCCAAAGATTTTTGACAAACCAAACTTTAATGACTGCGTATTTAAACATGATAAACGAATACAAACATAATCAATAAACTTTGAGTGGAGTTTTTTTCCCCCTGTTTACTACATTTGACATACAACATCAGCAAGGAAGAAATCAGATGACACTGGCTTGTTTTTTTTATGACTTTGGTGTTTTCCATAGCCTTATGTTACATATATCTGTTTTTTTATTGGACAACTGAAAATGTTACCTTTTGTTACCCTCAGTAAGCTTGACCTTATTAAACTGTGTGAGGTGTTATCATTAGACCTCAGCATAGCAGCAGCAACAAAAAAAGCTGTGTGCATTTTTGAGATCTGATTTTAATTGGATTGAGCAGAAACAAAAAGCTGATTAGTTTGTGATCTGTACTGAATTGGATGCAGAATTGGGGGCAGAGGGATTTATTTCACTTGGGCAGGGGAACAGCTAATCAATATATTTCTTGAACTATTCTTGGTTAACTCTGTTGATCAGAGCCGACTACCTGTTGCTGTTACATGTAAATACTGTTTGCAATGTTTCTTGGGATAATATAAATAAATGGTTCTATCAATGATCCCGGTAGCGTATGCTTGCATTTCCTCTTTTTTTTTGTTTATTTAAAATATCCTGCTTCCTTGAACCTCTATACTTGAGTGATGGAGGAATACAATCAGTGAGTCAGCCAAGTCCAATCCCCTGCATCCCATCAAATATCCAGTTGCTCTGTTCTTATATGATGCTTATCACATTAATATTAATGTTCTATAGCTTCGTAATGGGCCCCATTTATTTATGTAATCATGTGTCTAGTTGGAACTATGTGTAGTTAGTTTATCATTTAATTGGAGATTATTCTATATCAAAGCTCCACTTCTGTCTGTGATTTTGTCTTTTTGACAGACTTTTACAGGTGCTGCTTTCGAGGGAACATGGAAAAACATTGGAAAAGTTCTTAAACTAACTATCTTTTCCTTAAAATAGAGTAGGCAGGGTCTGAACATTGTGCACCCTGTAACTTAGGGAAAGTTCTTAAGTTATACACATGTGAAGCCAAGATTTATATTGTGAGAGATTTCCTCACATAGCAAAATATATTTCTATATTTCAGTCTGAAAAGCGGGTGGTTGGAGGGAGCTTCATGTTGCCCTGGTGCTCTCAGAGCTAAAGGGGAACAGGAATCATATCTGTTTGTGGTGTCTGTATAACATCTTGTATTTGTCTCCTGTTGTCTTTGTTTGTTGCCACTGGTGTCAAGTGGTTTCCTTCCCCCATTGGGCTGGCACATCTTCATATAAGCGAAATATCTTTGAGTAATGTATGACCTTAAATCCCAATCAAACAAACAAATCATCCTGAAATTAAAATTAACTGTATATAGATGTATTTTGTTTTATTTAACTTTCTGTATTTATACATTTTAACTGTCCATCTGTTTATTTGTTTTTGTTATGTTGGTATAATAAATCCTTATGGATAATGTTTATTGTACTCAGCAACCGTTGTTAAATTAAGACTTGGACTGGTTTGCTTTTTGGTTAAAATCTTTGCAAACGCCTTTTTAAGTTTTAAATGTAGAATTCAATATTTGGGTGATGTGTTATTGTTTGTAATTAAAACATGTCCAGTAAGTGATTCAAATTCCCGTACAGCTTAACTATATTCTTACAGCAAATGCATGGTTGATTTGGAGAGAATTTTGCCCTATATGGTTAATTACAATGTCTCTCTTTCTTGAACCACTATACTTGAGTGTTGGAGGAATGCAATCAATGAGTTGACCCAGTGCATCTCAAAACCCTGCATCTCATTAAATATACAGTCCCTCTGTTTTTATATAATGCTTATCACATTAATATAAAGATATCATTTTCTTTTCCCTGGGTCTAAGGTTTCCGCTCATTTTTAGCACCATAATTAGGCAAGGAACAGTGTGAAGTCATCAATTTGTCATACATGTATATAAGTGAAATACTCTTGAGTACAACGCTTACACCCAAATCAATCAAACCAACCAAATCAAGCAAATAAAGAAATATCTAAATTGAGTCGCAATTTTAGTAGCAGTATGCCTATTTTAGTGTATTATCACTGGATTACATAACAGTTATTTTGAGTCACCTGAGCTTAATTGGATCACTACCTGTCTATTTTCACGTCAAATAACTTCACAAAAATTAGATAAAGAGGCATTAGTGTGAATAGTGGAACTAGCTCTCAGAGCTACGGGAAAACTTGAAGCCAATCTGTTTATGTCTTGTATAACGTCCTTTGGTGGTGCATGTGTTTGTTCGCAGTAGTGTTGAGGGCGGTAGTTTCCTTCACACATTGGGCCAGCGTCATATTAGTGAAATAACTAAAATTATGATGTTATACTTCAATCAAACCACTTACAGCCAACCTCTGAATAGGATATATGGACTGCTCTGATATCAGATAGCTTAAATTAAATATCTAAATTTTCAAATTCTGTAATCAGTTAACTGTTGTGCAAGGTTTACCCTTTGGTATATCAAATAAGGCTATTTAAAGATGTCTAAAAACTGCTTTTTCCTGGGCGTTTTTATTTACAGGTCAATAATATTTTGACAGATTTATAAGTGAAATGTTTACTTAACAGTGATAAATTGTCACGGTGTAAGAAGATTTAATACATATTGCTGTCAGTTATATCACCTATTCAGGAATTATCAAAATCTTTCCGACGGCTGGCTGCATTATAGGCTAGCCGATATCTGAAAGGAGATTATTTTGTTCTCATGTTCGCTGAATATATTTGCAAAAGTGATTTTCTTGGCAAACATGAAGGCTACCCAATACATATATTATTGGAGGGATATTAGTTGAAAGCTTGATTTTTTTCAATTTTTTTTTTTCAATCAATAGTCTGTCCTCGAATTGTTGCGCTGCATCAATTATCTGGTGATGTTGTGTAACTGACAGCTCTCTAATCTATTACCAATCATTGGCTCTTAAACCAGCTGTACATGATGTTGATAAATACATAATTTTTTGTTTTGCCATCAATTGACTAAGGGAACTGGATTGTGTTCAAAGAGTCGGTACATGTACACATGCTATGATTTTAAATTAGTATTGGCAGAACATGGCTTTTTCTTTTAAACTCGCATTCTATGGTTGACTTGCTGATTGAGTAATATAAGTAAAATAAAATTCCTTTGCGAACTGGTTTAAAAGTTTTTTAAAAATTTTAATTTTAATTTTAAACTTTATCTGACAATGACAGAAAGCCTTGGTTACAGATTTTTACTATAAATTATATTGTGGGAATGGGAATAACTCCACTTATTTTAATGTACAGACAGTACAAAGCTGTTTCATAAAATATTACTTGTCTGGAAATATTTCACTTCCATTTAGATGCATATTTAAAATATTACTAAATGGTGTGGTTTTGAAGACTAATTGTTTTTTTATTTCAAAGCAGTACTGAGCTTAGGTATAGACATATCTTTTTGATAATAAATATATCAAGGGAAGTCCACCATACAAATATATTGATTATAAAGCTGTGACAAAAAATATAAAAAATCTTCACACTGCCATGACCGCTCTATTGGGAAATTGCTCTGTAAGTCTTTGAAACATTTTACTGGTAGGTACTGGCTCATTTAATTGCTCTTTAAGAGAATAAACCTGTAGCATCCTAAAAAAAGGGGTTTAGCCAGTATGGTGTCCAAACTGGTCAGTTTGCTTCACTTTTTAAGTACTTGGGTGTCCAATTTTAGCAGTTTCCCTGTCTCTTGCGTGTTAAAGTTTCTTAAAACAGGGTGTCCAAATGAGGCAATTGTTCAATTCAGGGTGTCCATTTGGACGGGTGGACATCCCTCTGCCTTAACCATTGTTATAAAACATTGTTTGATAGCAACCTTGTGAAAGACAAAGCGACGCAGGATTTCATGGCAATTAAAGCAGCACTAGACAATCAAAGATTAATTGAGCTTCATGGTGCCCAGAATGATCCCCGAGGGCACAGGGACCACTGGAAGTTCGCTTCAACCACCCACCAAGTCAAATCAATGGAAACCTAACAAACAACCCTAGAAATAAATCCATACATATACTACAGCAATTTATGTCTCCCTTGGGATCCAGTGAAAATGAAGTGTCCATGATTATTTTTGGTGATCAGTTAAAATCAGGAATAAATTCTACGCTCCCAAAAGTGGTGACGACAGATATAACTGCAGCTTGGTAGTTAAGCAGCTCCTATTCCATTGAGAGGGTATGGTAGAATAGGAAGGATTATGTGAGCGATTCCCGTTACTATTATGGACAACAAATATCTATTTATTGAATATTTGCGCTTTATCCAATTGTGCCCATTCATTCCTCTAATGATTATCTCTAAAGTTTCTTGCCATTGCCATCAAAGTTGACACATGTGAAACAAATTTAATGTACTTTCACAAACATGGGGTGATTTCCACCGTAATAAGGCTAGGTGCCGTGTGAAGTGTACAATCTGTCGTTTTATAAGTGAAGTACGACATTAAACCCTAATCAAACAAACAAATACTTTTTTTTTAAAAAGAGATTTTTATTTTATTTTACCAATTTTGTTTCAATATTTTCAGACCGACAACTCTTTCAGGAATACCCACAGCGGGACAATGTATGGCATGCTCCTGGAGAGTATACAGCATTTCATCAAGGAGATTTATGGAGAGTCAGAATGGCAACAAGTATTGGAACATGCAGGCTTACGCAACATGATCTTCTCAACACACAAAGTCTACGAAGACAAAATTATGAATGATGTTGCATCCAGCTGTGCTCACATTTTGAAAACGGGCACCGCGGAAGATTTCATGTTTTTTTTTGGGAAGTGCTTTGTGAATTTCTTCAGTCATTACGGTTATGATAATATTTTGCGTGTTTCTGGCCGCCATTATAGAGATTTTTTAAATGGAATAGACAATCTTCACGAGACCATGAGATTTAGCTATCCTCGCTTACAAAGTCCTTCTTTTTACGTTGAGAATGAAGACCAAAATGGCTGTATTTTGAACTACAGGTCAAGACGATGTGGTTTCACTCAGTATGTTGTTGGTCAGTTAAAACAGTGTGCAATGAAGTTTTACGATGTTGATGTTGAAGTTATTGTGCTTGAAGAAAGGATAGTTGAAAATGGCTGCCATGTGATATATCGTCTTAATTTTGATAATCAGGGATATCAGGTGCCACAGACTAAACCACATACCTCAGGGACTTTAAACGCCTCTACGCTGCCTGGAAAAACTTTCTTCAAGGTAAGTTCTTCTTATGGGTGCCTTCCTTAATTGCTTTCATCCAGTTAGGTCACCCTGGACATTTTGCAATAATGCGTTAGCGATGTCCGATGATATAAAATAGTATAATCTATTTGTATCCAATTGAGCTACGGTAACCCAAATTTCTCTCTTGAGACTATAGGAGCAGAAATCTCCTATGAAGCTGAGTGATTTTGACACATGATTGAAAACTTTGGGTACCGTTTTCTCCAAATGATTTCAAAAGGGGCTGGATCTGAACAGCACAATTGTAGCTGTGGCAGTTCTTTAGTTGGGCTGTGAATACATTCTAGGTCAAGGTGACTGGGTCAGTAGAGGATTTTTAGAAAATCTGTCGTCCACAACTGCAATATTATTATGTTAATCTGTGTTAACACAACTTAACAAGTGCCAATTCAAATTTGTTTGCAAGAAAAAAATGATCATTTCAGGATACATGCAAATGTTTTGTAACTTGCGCTTCTTCATGACGAAGATGCCAAAAATTGTGCTTCTGTTTCTTTAAGTAAGTAATTACTTTTGCTTTGCAAAGTGGCTAGAAGAGGAAATGTTTTTTTTTGTCATTGGTGAAATGTTGTTTGTGACAATGACGACAAGTAAGTTGTACTATAAATTGAACTAATTCAATAGCACATCATAATAAATGAACTCTGCCTTGATATGCTTGTCAGGTCTTGTCTTGGCTACAGACAGATTTTCTTGTGTGGGGACCATAGGCGAACCAAGAAATTGGTGAACACTATCGAGAAGACAGTCAGTCACAGTAACATTCTCTTTTCAATACATTTGTTTCAGGCCTTATTTTTTCAAAATTTGCGTAAAGGACCTACCTTTCGCGTGAATTTAAACACATGTAACCTAGCGTTCGGTTAAGTGAAAAAAATTTGCGTGAACAGTCATTTTCGTATATATGTTATTTAAATATACAGTGTAATTACCGGTACGCTTTAATGTATCACGATATACCGCGTAAACGGTTATAACTGGTACCAATCCATGTTTACCGATTTTAATCAAATACCATTGACAAATAAAGTCGTTAAAAGCAGTGGACCAACCTGTGAATGCTCTGTGGGTGACTGTCATAATATAGTGTTGTTGTTGTTCCAGCAACATGCTAAGCTGTCTGAGAGGCTTCATCAAGACAAGAGTTAATCCGGTCATTATCAGGGCACATGGGGTGCAATTTAATGCAAACTTTTTACAAAGTAATCGAAATTAAGCTTGTTGGGTTTCGTTTATTGTGAACTGTAAACCGTTTCAACAACATGACCTGACAGAGAGCTAAACAAGACCATAAAGCAATGGTGCTTTTGATTGGCTGGAGAAAAGGATTCTCATATACACGCAAAGCATATGTTATACACTTCATATTCAGTTATGTTGCCGTTCACTCTCTGGAAGTACATTGTACACTGTCAAAATCTATGTGAAATACCCGACTCTACCGCTAGTCAGGAGTACAAAAAGCAACTCTTATCTTTTCGTGGTTTTTGCGGGTATTTCAAAAGGATGATTATATTAACATCATATATATTTAGAAAGCTGA
>JAVFBW010152414.1:0-12147 GCA_034783835.1 Mopalia ciliata
CCCATGTAGCCCTTTTAGTTGGTTTTGTTTTTTGTTTGATTGGGGTTTAACGTCAAACTCCAAAGGGTATTCCATAGACGACGGACTTCACTTCATATACATGTACCTGATGGTCGACAGACCGAGTCCATCTCGTGAATGGTACATCAGAGTAGGATTAGTGCACCCGCTATCTACTAAGCAACGCACGCGGGTCTGTTGGGTAGGAATATACATAATTTTGTCACTTATGTAATTTACATATATCTGATGCTGAACGCCTGCAGACCCTTTATAACGAAGTGAGGGAGAGATGAGTGGGCGGGTGTTGTCTTTTGTGTTATTATACCCCGAGATAAGCATCAATCAACTAATGGTTTTGTTAATTGGGCTTTCTTTACTGACCATGAAAAATATGGTTATGGTGAATCTATAGATAGGAATCTGTGTCTACCAACACCACAAACTGGTTTTGTTCTCTGCAATGGTTCTGTGGGCACCTGAGGGAACATATACATATTTCTATTTATTGTTCAAATATTGTAAATGCACTCCAAACAGGCAGCCTCTGATACTATTGTTACAGAAAGAGTTAGCAGAGGGTCCATGGTACCAGGATGGTCCTAATAAGCTGCAAACTTATATTGATTATACAGAGTTGGATTTGTCTCTTGGACAGAGTCTGGTTTCCTAAGAACTGGTTTTAACGCAGATAACATACGCACAACCAAGTATAATTTAAAGTATGCATTGCAGTGTTATACACTGGAAGAAAACAAAAATCGTGTCAACAAAATGACAACTATTTTTTGAAATAAACTAAAATCAATAGCGGTAAGCACTCAGTTATTCTAAACAGAATTGGCTATGCAGAATCCTCAGAAATATAGTCCCGTTGTATGTAATTGTAAATGGACAAGGCTCCTGGCGTAGTAGGTTATGTGCTGAGCATCTACAAAATGCCCCTTAAATTATATGTATTTACATGGCACTGTGTATTAATGCTATGTTTGTTCATGAAAGTGACTACCAAGACGATTGTCTAAAACAAAACGGGCAAAATTAAATATTCTGATAATTACAGAAAAAACCTGCTAATGTCCTTTCTAAAATTGTTAAATGTGTTATTTTATAACAACTTCGTCTATTTAGGCCTTACTTTACACCTTCAGTTTGGGGTTAAACGTGAACATTATACAGACCAGTTTATCTACATATGAAAGGAAATTGTCCATTTTTTAAGAGAAATGACCGCAGCCCTGGTTGGTGTGTTTGATGGATGCTAGTAACGCTACAAGCGATTCTCCGTCGGCGATTTAAAATATCAAGGCAATCGACGTGACTATAGACACTGTCAGCGACTAGTCGTTATAGGCCAAACTTGATTGAAATCTTGCAACTCTTCGCGACTGTCAGTGATTACACTTCTCGTGTGCGGCAAACATGCGACAGAAAATCGCTGCCATAAGCCGTGCATCCAATCGACAACGGAGATACAGTAATATTAATTAAATTGTAAATATGTTGACTCACGTATACTAGACTAGCTCGTTTCCCTGTGCCTATAATTATCAAAATCAAAGCTAAAACTTATATTCAGTTTCCAACGAAGACGATTTTAGAAGTGTTAGTCGCCTGGAATAAATGTCAGCTGACTGGCAGAATCACCAACTTAGAATCGCTCCGTGTTCGGCAAAAGCTGTCACCGACGGAAAATCTCTTGCAAGAAGTCACCCACGGAGAATCGCTCGTGTTCGTGGTTGGGAGAAACGACATGGTCGTGACGTTCTGATGTTTAGCGTAGGTATGCTCGGTTTGAAAGCCAGCTATTTGCCGTTAAATAATGTCTAATCCCGTGTTCTGATAATCGCCATGAGGTTTGTTTGTTTGATTGGGGCTTAACGTCGTGTTCAAGAGTATTTCACTTATATGACGACGTGCCAGCCCAATGGGTGACGGAAACCATCCTCAACATCACTGGCAACAAACAAAGACAAGACGGATCAGAAACAGGACAATAACAGGACATTATACAGACACCACAAACAGATCGGCTTCCTACTCCCCTTTAGCTCTGAGAGCACCAAGGCAACACGAAGCTCCCTCCAACAGCCCGCTCGCCATGAAGTAGATGTTGGCCCACTGCTGCTAGTTATTTTTCCAAGATATTGCATGCAATTGGTAAAAGTTAAAGTGTTTAGCGGTTGCTCCCAATTGTTGTACAACATGTTCATAATCATATGAGGTACACGATTTCCATATCTTGTAAAAGGAGACTGGCAAACTAGAAAACAATTGAATATATTTCTTCTTTAGACCATTCACTTGATTTCAAACTGATCTTTAACCGAATGATCAGTCAAAAGGGAAATGTTCAACTATTGCGGATATGAGGATTGACTTAATGGAGCTCTAATAAGTGTTGGCTCCAATCCGAACGGGATTTTTTGTTTCAACAACATTTTCTTTCAGACACTTTTTACAATTCATACGGTGTAGCACATTGTCTGAATCACCATTCAATGTTTCTACCAAATAATAAACATTTCTTTTCTTTTTTTGGCCCAACAAAGAAGGCGTTATATACCAGGTACCAGTAGTATATAGTTTGTATCTCGCCTTCATATATTTTGAGGACCTGCCCGACATTGTTTCACGAGAACAGAATTTCTTTTATACAAGAATATCTATGTATATTTTTTTCTCCGTGGATTGGAATAACTAAAGTGTTTTGTCATGCATAATATGACATTCAGAAGGATAATACATGTAAACTGTTCAATGAATACAAGCGGTATGTTTGTTTTACATGGCGTCCGATCCTTCTGGATAATCACATGTACACATGTATATTTGTTTGGAAAGGTTGCACTCGAGTCAAAACTGGTTTTTAACAATGGTTTTCTGATCTCTTATTCCCCTAAACTCAATGATTTATGCCAAGTTGCATACTGGGTTATACTAGTGAATAAAATTACAGTTATATAATAAATGTAATTTTATATGGGCCTCTTGTCTATAATAAAGCTATTAATAAAATAATAAAGTAGCAAATTGTAAAATTAATTAATTCAGATGATCCAGAAAGTTAAGTGCTTCTGATATTCCCAGTTAACCATTTTGATAATATTCATGTTCATCATCATTATTAATATTATGATTAAAGTGGTATAATTTTCAGTACCACCATGGTAACTTATCATTACACGAACTACCAATGGTCATTAATTGTAACAAATACATGTCTTACCTTTTATATAAAAAAGGATGAGTTATTCAAAACTTCCACAAGAAATTGTAATTATTACGCAACAATAAAAACAGAGTTATTTCACAAAAAGGTACAAGTTTTAAAATCAACAAGGAAAGAGGGAAAACATTTCCACAAGCAGTTTTCAATCAAAATATAAGCATATGGGTGAACGTACAACAAACATTTGTTGTGGGGGTTATAGGACAACTAGAAAATTATATTGTTTTATTGGTGATCTCTACGCAAATCCAACCCATTTTGTTGTGGCTCTAGGCCTGTGTACGATGCTGGTAGACTTACGTATATTCAGTTGCAATGTAACACATGTGACGCCCAGCAAACACGATAAGATGAGGAAGGAATTGAAGCTCTTCATCATGACACGTCATAGCGGACCTAGAACGAAAGATATATGTTTTTAGACGAATAGAATTACGATTATTTGTTTACTGTATATTTATATATAGTGCTGACGGCGAGTATAAATATTAAACATATAGTTTATAAAAAAAACCTGATTAAACACCATTTAAATGGACAACAAAGCAGAATACGGTCATTAGGGTAGAGCTTGCGAGATAACGTACAGCTGTATGTTAATGGCTTTAAAAGGCAATTTCAAGAGTCCCAGAATTGATATCCACCAGTTAACCCTGTCGACTGTGATTAAACATCCTGACCATCCCACTATTAAACAGTTCCATAAAACATCAAAATTTTCATACCAAGATCACACGTTGTTGCAGCATTACAGTAGTACTGTGGATTGTCACAAACATTATTTCTCTGACGGAATTTTAACCAATACACAGACGGATTATAGCACGCCAGTATCAATTTTATTTTGGTTTACTAGTTGACATATTTCTGGAAATAAAGCAAAATGACCACTTCAACAATTTTCAAAGTTTTGCTTCTTAAAAGTTGTAGTTAAAAGATCTTTTTTGTCGGCACAAGATTCTCCCTACAAAGCAGATAGTTTCTTGTGGTACAAACGAATCCAGTATGTTGTGATCACTTGTTTTCGCGTGTAGTAAATGCCTTTTCTCGTCATGGTGTCGTTGGAGTTGCTTTCATTGGTTCATAGGGCTGGCATGACGCCATCAGCGAATTAAAAAAACAAAATTCACCGAAGAATCAATAAATATATTCCATTGTCGTCATATGTTAGTTGTCTTGAACAAATACCACAGAACTATCTAGTATTGCATACAGATAAAGATAATCGGGTCAGCATAATTGTTTTAAATGAATTTGTTGATATTTCAGGACATACTATTAAGGCCGTCATTTTTGTTTGTTTGTTCATGTAACAAAAGGCGTTTTATTGGCAGAACAGTAATCACTTAACAGAGGGGCGTGTACTAAGTGGAAAAGTCATGTTAAATTTATTTAACGATATAATAGATTAAAGGTATAAATTATCCCTTCACTTCTTTCTTTAATGCCTTTTGTTTGTACTGTACTTAAATGGAAACTTTAGTTATACGATACTCATAACGTTTTATAGAGAGAATTTTGTTGTTGGTGTCCAACGCCATGGAGTTAAGAACGATATGCTGGAGCTTAGTACTTAAAATCAGAATATGTGAATTATATGTTTTTTCATTTATTTTCACTAGAACAGTCACCCTTTTCGAATAGTTAATGATAAGATATCTGGTGAAGAAACCTAATGAATCGGTGGAGTTTTTGGACAATAACCCAAAGATCACGGGTTCGAATCCCGGTGGAGGCAAGCACATTTTTCTCTCTTCATTTATTCAAAATATATATACATATATTATCAATGGCCAAATCACAAAGACTAATATTGAGGAATATGTGTAAAAGGCATCGTATAATTTCTTACAATAAGAATTGTGGCGTGGAACACTGCATTATATTCAGAGCTTTCTCAACAAAAACTCGTTAACATTATGATGCCGTAAAAGTCTGGGCGAATGAAAACCAGGGGCATCTTTTCTGATCTACACTCTTAGAAATAATGTTCTTTGATGGTTCTATAGAAAATATGGACCATCTCTATGACACTATAACGGCAAAAAAGGGTCTTCAGAATAGATGCAACTATCTTTATGGAACAGTTTCGATAAAAGCCGTTCTAGATAATATTGGAAATTGAGAAAAACTTGGAAAATTGTTTTGAGTGTTCCATACAGAACCATAAAGGGCTCCACCACAGCCATGCCCTAATAACCTTAAAGGGTTCATTAGAACCACACATTTCTATGAGCGAACAAAAAGGACGCAGTTTATCATTCACGCGAAAAACATATAATAAAACTTCATGATATGTAATAAAGGATCATTAGATACAACGAGACTAATTTTGATGTAAGTTACAATGTTACTACAGAAGGTATTATTAATCCACGGTTGAGAAACAAACTTTAAGGTAGTATTTTTAGACACAATATATAGTTTTGTCCCTTAACAACCATATTAAAGAATTTCAAAGACCATAGCCGACGGTGACACGAATGCCCCTACAACAGTGTGAATGAAATGAAATTCAAAATTGAATTTTTTGCCCAGCTGTGCCTTTCATCATTTGACTCAATGTCATCCCGTAGCTTCTCGCTAAAATAGTTAGCCTATCGCAATTTGTCATTGTTGTTATGTTTGTTTTTTTTATTATTGAGATCCCATAGTTCAGACTATATTTAAGGAACAAATGAGGTTACATGCAACGTGCAGCAGTGATTTTTTTTTTTTTAATTTAAATGTATAATATTCTTGTTTCTGTGTTTGGGTTCATTAACATTAAAACAACTCATGGGGTGCTGTCAAAGCTTTCTTTCTATCAATGTATTTTAAATGAAGAAGACACTTACCTTGTCACTCACAATTCGACAATTCGTCACGGTTGATCCTTTAATGTCTAGTGCCTTGTGAACTGCCGATAACATATTCTATCACAACACATCCTGTCATCAATAAAAATGGCGTCTCAAGTATTTCTCCTATAATGAAAACGTCCTAGCTGACACAACAGGCCATGTGTGATACGCCTAGTGTATAGAATGCAGCTCTGACTGTTAATCGATGAAATACGACAGAAGCTCGCCAGGTGCAAGGGCTACCAGATTCACAGATTTTGTCGTCCCGTACCACTAAGCATGGCAGGGCAAGGTCTCGGTGAATCCATTGCCTTGGCATCCAAATCCTTATCACGTTTCAGCGAATATTAATGGAAGCGGATCATATTTAGTGTTTATCTTTATTTACTCACAAACTGAAGTCTTACCTCCATGAAAAGCAAACCTGTGCAGCGGTTATCAGGCAAACATATTACTGGGCTGTTTTTCTTCTCAAAACCGTTTTAAAGCGCTTATTTGCCAATGACCATGCTTTTAGCGAAGCTCGAGTTTTAGCCCCACAAAGTGTGCTTATAGCCTCTGTTTGGAGTCGATTAAACAAACTAATGTTGTAAAACGATCAATAGACCTACGCTTACAATCTACAGAAACAATATTGTAACAAAAATGAATTATGAGAAAAGTTTAATGTTAAACATATATATGCGCGTGTTCCACACAGAGCTTATGAACAATGAGGAAAGCAGGTGGTAAGTCTATGAATAATTTATTTAGAAAACAGACAATTTATTCGTTACAGAATATTATTTATCTGAAGAGTTACTCTGTAACAGCCTTACATTGTGTTTCTTTCCTTTTATTGTGAAAAAACAAAACCAATCAGATGCCTCTTCCCAGATTTGCTGTTACAAAATAGCAAGAGAATGACATATAGTTAACAACAGGCAACCAATATGTTGTGAGCCTTTATAAATAAGCCTTCACATGGGGCGACAATCATTGCCATTATATCGCTCTCTTCGTTGGTTAGTTAATGTTGTGTGATGGTGTCAAAGATGAATAATTCGAACCTGGATGGGGCATACAAAGGTTTCACTCCCTCTGTTTATTAATAAATAAACGAATAAATAAATATATATATATATATATACAGTAGAAGAACCAATATTCATGTATAAGCCGGGGACGAATTTGCGATGTATAGCCGACAAGGCTAGTACCCAGAGTTACGAAGGCTTACGATAGAATGTCTAAGCCATTTTAAGCCTTTTGGCAATCTGACTGGTATAAAGAGACAGATACAAGTTTGTGTTGGTTGGAAGAGATGAGTCTGTCATGATCAAAACGTCATGAAATGTTGCTTTTTATAATATATAAGGCACATGACCTTTATGTGAGAAGTGTAAAATTGCATCATACAGTCTTGATAGTCTATAAGACACGAGCACATTTGATGGTCTCATTAGAATAAAAATCAATTTATTCTTTTTTTGCGTTGTACATAAGCAAATGTCAACCTTTAAATTGGTAAAAAGTATTTTAATCCTTCTCAAAACCATTTCTTTTTCTCTCAACCTTCATCGTTTTCGAAGTAATTGACGACAGAATGTGCAAGGACTAGACAAGTGATCAGCCAATGACTACAACTGATGTAAGCAATTGCGCATCCAAAGTGTTTGGCTCCAAACCAAAGATAGACATATACACTGTAGGTAAAAAATTCTTAAAACAAAGCTTATTTCACACGGAGAAGGGTTTAGCTGCTATTTGCTACCTAATCTTATATCTACTTGTATATCCAAAATAATACTTTTATACAACTGTAAGAGAATTATGGAGGTAGGATCGGATTCATTGCGATTAGTGGTAAGGACTCTGAGACATTGCTGTCTATATTTTGGAGAAGAAAAAAGTTTCCAAAGAAGCCGATGCATAACCTGTATATATCAATCAAGAATAGAAAACGTTTGATAAAGTTATTTATGGAAAATAGCCCTAAATAGTTAACACTATTAGAAATAATGTATCTTTAAGTTTTTGCTTTTAGATTTCAACCAGAGCGATATACTGGTGAACCTGTATTGTTGTATAAGAGTCACTTTGCTTAAAAGTTTTAATTATGGCTGAAAACAAATACAAAGAACAAAATCTGGTATTATAAAAAAAGACTTGACTATCTGTTCAGTTAAATAAAGATCCGATTGCACTAACAGACAAAGCCAGAGAATTAAACTCCCATCCCAGCCGATGGAATTGACCCTTGACTAGATATCTATAACAAGAGGATATCAAAGCCCGTTCATAGCAAAGTAAGCCATCAGAAATATCAGTTAATTTTTCTCCTAATCTCAAACATTTAAATTGATAGATTCTGTGGCCAGTTGCTCGACAGACTATTACGCGCCAACAACAGATTGCATCGCTACTGATGGTTCAAAGATATACTGTCAACAGGTTGTGGCATTTTCTGACAGCGGATTAAATTAATTAGCGCTTCGAGTAACCGGACGACAGGCTATTACTGGATGACCATGGCAGGGTTTACCATCTCTGGTAAGTCGCTACGTCACATTGAAGTTTCACATTCGTACTAAATAAGACGCCTTACAGCCTCTTTATAAACACACAGAAACACACATTGTATTAAATGTTTTATGATATACCATTCCGTTCTATACGGAAAACTGGAAGCCCCTATTAATGTATAAAGTTAAACATGACTGTGTCTGATCGGAACAGCAAATATGATGTCTTCTGAACAAAAACTGACATCGGCCTTTTAGCACTATTATGCCGTCACATGCTTGAATAAACACACATAACATGAACCTAGAGGAATCAGGGATAGTGCCAATGGAATAAAGCTAATACAAATGAATCCAACATGAAGACTGTTGACATTTCAAACATAGCAGCGGAATGTTTAATTCTGAAAACCATTAAAATAACTGAGACGACTATAGAAATGTTAGGCGGTAAATGGCACAGATCGTTTCGTTAAATTCGTTTTTATTTGCTTCTCAAACATATATATTCGTTTAACGTTCTCATCTGCAATAGGCTTATTACACGGTGAGCGACTAATTGATTGTTGTTCAACGCCATATTCAACGAATGTCGGTAAAATCGACCAACTATGAGAAAAGGGAAGATAATTAGAAGGCTCTAATCCTGTTTAAGAAAAAAAAAGCAAAAGCAAAAACGACCCAAAATCTAAATGTAATAAAATATTACATATTTATAATAAATCTTCCTGAAAATGTTAACTGTTTTTGTCAAAGAAGTGAGCATTGTACATGTGTTCGTCAACCGATAACAGTTCTGTGGATGTTTATTGTACAATCACCAGGAGCTACATAGTGTGCACGAATAATAGTTTGTACAGGGCACCGGTGGGAAAATAACTGCTGTGCACATATTTAACTAAGTAAGTAACTAAGTAGGTATGTAAATGTATACAAAGACAGTGAGGGATGGTCATATAAACGCAATAAACTATCAGACAGAAAATTTATGAAAACACGTTTTGGCGAGGTCTGTCAAATATGTTTTGGAAGATTTGAAATAAAGACAAATAGAAGTTCTCATGTAAATATATCCTTCTGTACAACTATCACGTTGCAAACACCTGTCTTTCTCGAGTAAATACTTTTATCAAAGATTAATAACCATTACTAAGAAAAGTAGTGTGCGTATTAATCGATCAACATACGGCTATTAAGCAGAACAATTGTTTACTTTAAATTGTGATATATTTCCATCGCTTTGTATCTGGGTACAACGTGACGAGAATGTGCGTGTTATTATGCTGACAAGACATTTTATAGAAATGTACGACTTGCTTTAGATCATGTAGACATACATAATTAAAGAAGGCATTAAACAATTTATATCAATTGTGACATTATACATTTCAACATACCTATTGAATTGTAAATCTATTCCACAATAGTAAGCATAAGTATACTGTATACCGCAATGAAAAGTAAACCCCAGGAACTCGCAATGCTGTCCTCGAGAAGAATTGCCATTTTCCAATATGTCTTTCTTATGAAGTATGATAAAGAAACAATGCCCCAAAATAATCCTTATAAACTATGTTTGATAAGATAAACATCAACTTCGATATCCAGCATACACCCTACCAATGTGTGTGTTTCTCGATTGTGATAAAACGGTAATCATGCAAAAAAGCGTGCGTGTGATAAAACAAAAATGGTGACAAATTTGTTTAAATCCAAAAATATCGTATGTTAAATAAATAACAAGCAGCCTTGATTGTCGAATCAAGCTCAGCAAACAAAATATTTAATTAAAGCCCCAAACTGATACCGTTCTGCCCAGCACTAAGCTAATAACTTAGAGACACGCACATTAGTGGGCGGATGATATTCCTGAGAATGGTCATTGTAACAAATCTGCCACACTTCCAGAAAGATCATCATCATCATCATCACTTAAAATTATTGGCTTGTCCATTCAATAAAATAATTTACGCCAAAGCAGTGCCGTAATAATACTAAAATAACACATACACACACACACACACTCACACAAGTCAATTATCGGATGATAGGAGAATATACCTGTAACTGCAACCCAAACACCTAGTATGCTTTGATCTACTAGACATGGTAATTTAGACATTGGCGGCAATAGCTCATGTAGAGCTAAGATCCAGCTGTGTCTTTACTCGCAATTACTCCATTACAAGATACATACATGCCGTGAAAATATACAAAGAAAACCATTTACTAAGTGTACATTATAACAGTACTTTGACACCCTAAATATGACAACTTAGATTTGAACATAACCATTAATACAAACAAAGCTCAAATCTGTTAGTACTGATAATAAAATTGGCAACTGTTTGAAACACTTTACTAACATTCCTAGCAGGCTTAAAAATAGTCGTCATAATTGGTATTTGAATAGCGACATTAGATAAATCCTTAAGGAAACGAATTCTCTGTTCACTATAATTTGGGCCAAAGCAGCATATAGTGCTCTATTGTTTCCTGTTCGGTTGAACTATTAATAAATCGACCGTCATCAGAATTGAGTCACAAGTCTAAAAAGTAGGATAGCAGCATGGTAATAATTTCAGCTGGTGCGATGCTAAGTTCACACGAAACTTTTGTATGACTTAGACTCTGTTTTGCCAAGGCGTCGGCTGTTTCATTCCCATATACCCCAACTTGAGCAGGTACCGGAACAAATTGCACACAAACATTTTCAAAAAGTAAATTAGAATACAAATGAACGATTTCCATAATTAAAGAAGAACTAAGGGACTGTATCCAGTTATCGGTCGTTTTCTCATCGGTTGTTTTTTTGTTTTAAAACGACGATGTAGGTAACCATCGGTGTTCAATGCGTTTTTTTGTGTTCACTGACGCGTGACTCGTATTTCGTTCCCCTTGCAGCACGGTACGTGGTAGTTAAATCTCTGCCATACTCTTCTGTGCAATCATATTTTGCCATTGTGTGCAGTTTGGTATATCTGCCCAAGGTATTTAAATACTTTCTTTAACAATATCGGACGGGTATATATTTATATCATTAAACACCGCTGAATTCCTTGCTTATTATAGTCCAGTCATAAAAAACCTTGAGTGATTATTTTTCGCCGCTTGACGACTTTCGTCATGAACGTACACAGGTATTAAGCTGTAGCTTTAATGGTTTTGAAAATTGACACTGAGGGCTTGTCAACAACAAAAACTGAGTTGTACTTGTCTACATCAATCACAATAAGTCCAAAACCGCTGTATGTCGTTCACGGTGGGCGTTTAACACTTATCAACTACTGCCGTATTTATTTATTATGCCAATATAATACCTGTCCGCTTGGATTTAGTTAACTTAAACAGTATGGAAATTTCACCCCATGCATAAAACAGGTCTTGCCAATTGTACCAGATAATGCACCCACTGAGAAGATTTTAATGATTTTAAACATTTAATGGATATAATAAACGTTATTTATTTTGTCTCCCCAAGGAAAAAAATCCCATTTGCTCCTGCTATTGTATATGAATCAATATGAATGTATATAATAATTGCATGAGCTTTTGCCAACAATCAATA
>JAVFBW010152425.1:0-12146 GCA_034783835.1 Mopalia ciliata
CCAATAACACTTTCATACATTCAGAATAAACAAAAACAAATTAAAGTTTGCAATCTATAAAGCGTTTACGAATTAATGATATCCATTACATACATGTACTCAGTAAGGGTAACTTTGAACGAACACTGTGGGGGCAATCTTAGCGCCAAAGTAACGACAGGTGCTTGGTCAATAACCCACGGTATAACTATGCTTTTCAAAAAAGCTGTAACCCAATTCAGAAAAGTAAAACTGCGATGGGGAAGGGAGAGGAGAGGGACAGGGGGTGCTAAGTCTTTACTTCAAGGAAAGATAATAAAATCTGTGAATAATTTAAATTAACATGAAACGATATTATGGAACAAATTGCTCCAATAAATTCAATCTATGTTATCGACAAAAGACACTTAATACAACTGCTTATTAACCAGTTTGATGGACGTCATTTGATTCTGCAGCAAATTGAAGCCAAGACCTCTGACCTGAGCACCGGCAAAGGTTATATGTCACTTGCTTGGGACAATTTTCGACTATAGAGTATGTTTCCCCGGGGAAAACGTAATGCGTTCTTAATTCCATTGCCACCTTGTAACAATAAATCTAGATTCGCATGGCTTGAGATTACATCCGAAAATAACACTAGTTATTAAATTACGTTTTGTAGTTATGTATAATATATAAGATTATGGACTATTTGCTATTCAATCTCTGATATAACGGAATCAAATTGTTTTTTTTTAAGTTCAGGAAAAGAAGTAACAAAAAGATATTAAAGAAAGACCACAAAAGAGCGGGCAATAAGCTAGTGAATATTTACCTCTGTCAAACGTCTTTGACATTCTTAGTGCAGAAAACGGTTTTATTTTAAAAACAATACCAAAATAATATTGTTGAACTAAAAACAAAACATTTCATGTGATTCGTATGCCATCTTCACGTAACTTTTGTGGTTGTTTTATTCATTGATTCAAGAATTTTACAATTGTCGTTTCAGTGTGAAGTCATGGGAGGGCCGGAGAATAACACGTGATCAAGTCATTCAGCCGTCTGCTCATCCATTTCCAATACCGTCTTTATTTTAATACAATCATTTGCTTACACACAAGACGGTGTAAATCAAAATTATTTGGTATGCTTTTATTGTTTTTGAGTTAACAGTTTGTGCAAAATGACTTCTGTAAAACGGACAAAGATTATTAATACGTTATGACTATGACACCATTGTAGTTTAACTTTCTTTCTTCATTAATGTATGTTTTGTTAAAATTTCAAGTTGAGAAAAGTTATAATTTTGCCAGCTCAGTTAAATCTTGTGTCAAAAGAAATATAAAAGCCCTAGGAGATGATTTCAGTTCTATTTTTGAAAAACAATTTTTTTTTTTTTAAATTTAAGAATATTGTAAGGTTGTAAAAAAAATAAATCAAATATGGAGAAAAAAAGCACAAATGTTTTGAATTTTTATTTGTACATCATCATTTGATGAAGAACTTTGTCCTATTGCGCTGCTTCAATCATTCTTGCTTTCGATTGGAACACCGCACCATGGAAACAGACAACAACAAATGCATAACCTTTTCGACAAATAATACCCGATACACAGGAGACTATGGAACAGGTAGCAATACATGTAACATTAATAGTTTTTTCGTTGGTTGAAGTTCATTTTCTTTACTCCTTGCTTTATATTCAGGGTGTCGTAAAGAACACAGATGCTACATGCTTAAGCCCGACACAAACACTTAAATCAATTTACTTAACTCTTAACAACTCTGTTCGAGTTTCACACCTTTTCGCCAGTACGCATATTTCGGTCAATATTTTTTTTCTGATTACATTTACGGCTCGGCATTGTACAAAAACGATAGGGGCCTGTTCATTGTGCTAGTTATACACTTGTGTTATACTCCTCCTTTTCTGTCTCATTTTGTCCATCTCCCCGTTTCAATTGACAGATGACTTGAACAATGGTTATTTGGCTTTAGTAAATACGCCATTTAAATACAAGCCCAACATAACGGTACGTATCACCCATTGATTTTGTATTGTCATTCAATGATATATACCAATGCCGGAAGATCCTCTCATTTTAAGGTGTAATTGAACATAGATTGATCTCTTAATACACAGCCCGCAGAGCGTTCAAGGTTATTTCACTATTTATAGCAGATTTGCTCTCTGCTCTGATTTGCAGAAAAGGTCATCATTCTTCCTTTTGTCATTCAATATATGTTCTTGACTAAATGCGAATATATATAGTTTGTGTAAAAAAGAAAACAAACATTTCTGTAACAGATAACTCTACATGTTTATATCATGACCCATGTCTCCATATTGAGGGAAATGACTGAGACAACAAATGCACAATAGATGTAACATTTTGCGTCAAATAGTAGGCCTACTTTTTAAGTGGCATTAATTACAAAGGTGCTATTTGAAGTTGAAGATTCTTTCCGAAAACGTGTCTGGAAATCAGATAGTTAATACTAGCAGTTAAGAATTACCACAGCAACTTAAGGGGGTGATTGGTCAAGAATTATGTGGGTCTTCATCAGTCTAGATTTGAAACTTTTAATTCCCTGGTATATTTCATTTGCAGTAATACTCTGATCTAGTTCTCCATTTCCTGATTTTCGGCAGAAACAGTATGCAGACTGTTTATGAGTTCTTAATATTCGATACATAGTTATTTCGTAAAGTCAAAATAAGTAGCTTGTGTCACATTTGTTTTCCAGAAGCAAGTATGTGTTAACCGTGAACCAAACAGCTGCCGACCTGCAAATCTTAGAAGAAATTTATGTATAAAACATTCTTCTTTAAGAGATATCTTCTTACCATTATGTGTATTCTTGTGGTAAAACATGGCATAGAATTGTAATTTAAATGGTCTGTTAGTGTATATAACATAAGTTATGTGCAAACAAAATATTCCACAATACACCGAGTAGGCAGGGCAGGATCTGTGATATGTTGTTTCAAAAAGTCTGAAAAAACTCTCATCCTGGACCACTCCCAAAACTTGAATCTATTGTGTTGTACGATTGTAGTACACACCGGTAGCTCGCACTTTCTATCAACTAAACCATAAAGTCTTATATCACACCGAAGAAAACAGGCGTCTGTACCACTGTTCTATTTAGGAATTGTCTAAATTTATTCAAAGAAATATTCTTATCTGTAAATTAGGTTGATTTAATTTCATGAGCCATCATTATCAATATAAAACCAAAAATACTGTTTAACAAAGTTGATTGAACAAAATAAAGTCCCGATGAAAACGCATCTAGTGAGTACTGAAATGAATTATATTTACGTATTACATGTGAATAATTTTTAGTGTCTTTTAGAAAGTGAAGTTTAACAGTATTTTCGTTATTTTGGCACAACACTTTCTTAGTTTGAACAGATTCTAGTTCAGAAAATTTTGCGGGTTGAAACCCGTCCGGGAATCGAACCCACGACCCTCAGAGTAAGGCACCGAATCTAAAAGACACAAAAATTATTCATTGCTTACAGCTTTGGGAGCTGTGTCTGGTAAACACCAAATTCAATCAACACAAGCAGAAGTTAGATTTTCTTCTTCGCTGATGTTCTAAGTCACATGTAAACAGGTGAAAATGCAATTCCAATCAAAAAAACATGGGAAGTGTTCTTGAAATTTGATCTTAATTAGATTGGACAGGCATAAGAGGTAGTCTTACAGAAAGAAGTCCTCAGTTGACCTCAGACCGGTTTTAGAGGGATTTGCATAGAAAGAAGTCCTCAGTTGACCTCAGACCGGTTTTAGAGGGATTTGCACAGAAACAAGTCCTCATTTGACCTCAGACCGGTTTTAGAGGGATTTGCATAGAAAGAAGTCCTCAGTTGACCTCAGACAGATATATATATATGTGAGAGTTGCATCTGGGGGTGGTTTCAAGGTTTCATCCTGGTTTTTCATTGTACATATCTTAGACAGAAAAAGGAGTTGATAGTTCCTCATCATATAAGTGGAGTAACATTGAGTAAAATCCCAACTAATGAATTACCCAACAAACCAGCCTATGAACTAACCAATAAACAAGCAAACCATCCAACAAACCAACATGCCAACCAATAAACCAGCCTATGAACTAACCAACAAAAAAAACAATCAACCATCCAACTAATCAACAAGCCAATGAATAAACCACCAAACCGACCAACAAGCCAACCAATATAACAAACAATAAACCAAAGCAATCAATCAAGCAATCAATTTATTTATTTATTTAAATTGTAAGTGAAACTGGTTGGTGCAAATGTCATCCTCTGTCCTTCTTAAAAACTAATGATGAACTTATTGGGAATGTAAAGAGAAGCGTCTCTAAAGCCACACCTGCTTAGATCACGGTGCACTCAGTGTATCTTTTGTTCGTTAATAATCTCCTCACGTGTCTTCTGTGTTTACATAGTTGTTTGTTAAAACTAAACCTAACAGACAGAGCTTATGATACACACCTGGCAGTAGCTTCCCTATTTATGCAGATGTGTCATTTACCCAAATAAACGGATGATTAATTTAAAGTTCACTCTTTTTCTGAAACCTTAGTTTTGGTTGTGTTTTTTATTTGTATGTTTAAAGTAGCGAGAGAGCAGGACTGAAGTACAAACACAGCATACTCTTCTTTTTATGTGATCTTTGGAGTGAGATCAAGTTGATTGCAAAGGTTGTATGTTGATTTGTGCAATGTTTCCTTCTAGGTTTTGCACCAAACATTGCTGATGCAAGGATGTCACAAAAGTGATTCACCCGTACAAGTGATGCAATTCTGACTTCAATCAATCCCTTGTATTGTCTTTTCATTATCCAGTTTAGCGTAAACCCCCCCATCTTGACCCTCCTCTGCATCACCTATTTAGTATTTAGTAATATTAACACAGTATTTAGAACAGTTTATTTCTGTTTTCTTAACTGATATGGGATACACCTCCGGTTGCGTTTTAAACAATTTGTTATGTCGTTAAATAGTCTCAGCAGTTGTACATCCATCCATTTTTATTCTGGAGTGTTCAAAATATATTTGTAATATCTTTCTATTTGGCTCAATTGATCCATCCTTTGATAATAAAACACTTATTTATGACAGCTTACATAAATACATCGTAGACATACATTTAGTAGTAATTAATGGTTATGAATAGTCCCCCTTATCTTGGATATGTTATATAATATTTCCACAGACTCACATGTTACAAAACATTTTATATTAACAAAAAGCAATTCATTAAGAAATTGTTAAGTTAAATCTGTCACTTGTTACCAAAGATAAATTTATTGTATTCAATATATTGATTTGCGTATGTTGAGGAGATCCCCTGGTGGTATTGTGGCCATGGTTATCCTTGTTGAGGAAAGAAAGAATTAAATTAAATTCTTACATGGGTGATTAGATTCTTTAACTTGATTCCAGTATTATCAAATTTAATTTCACTGTTGTGTTTTAAGTTTTTTTGGCTCACTCATGGTGATCACAAAAGACCATTTTACCATTTTACCAAGGCCTACATCCTTCGAAATGTTTCTTTCAAATATAGATTTATTACAATACTCCAATTATTTGCAATCTTCTCAATCTGACAGACATTTTTGATATATTTTTGTTCACCCTTCCTATCATTCACTAGTCTTGGGTAGTACTTATTGTCATGGTGATCTGTCTCCACATTAAGGGGAAACTTAAATCCAGTTAGTTTTTTGATGTATTGCCAAAAAATTGAAGACTTTTGTGTATTACACCATGTTTTTGTCCTACAGTTGTCAGTAAGGTTGGGGGTGGTTTCCTTTAACAATTGTTCGGGCCTGCCCTGATATCAAGAAATTGACCTACTATGTACAAAGTATGGTATAGTACCCCAATAAAACAAACAAGCGAATGAAGGAACGGTCTGAAGAAGTACTGTGATGCCCCATAAAAAGGTGTGAACAAGGATTGTGTTCCTTATTTTAGGACTACTTCAGAATAATTCTTTCCAGATTATTATGTTTTAAAGACAATTTTATTTGTCACAGAATCTCAGCTTCATTTTGGAAAATCTGTGTACAGTGGGTTATTGTTGATCCTGGTTAATCTATAAATTCCTTCCAGTATTCTTTCATTACCTTAGTTTTGTCACGTATAATCTTGTTGTGGTTGTTGTTAAAGCTGTGTTATTCATGTTTTTCTAGGTGGATTAACAGAGGATGAGCTATGGGAGATGACACATAATGGCACACATACCCTCACCTTTAACAATCAACAATATAGACAGGTAACACTTTTACCAACACCATTGTATAGGATTTTCACTGGTGTTACATCCTGCTACGTTCAGATATATCAGGTGGAGTGAATGTCCACAAGATGAGCTCCAGCTAAATGACCTTTTAACTATGGTTGAAGGAGTGATTCTCCACATTTATAGATATGGTATGCATGATAAATTTCACAGCGGTATATTCACATGATGTGACTGATGTCTGCTGGAAGTTTTCCGTCTGATGCCCATTGAGGTGAAGGGCAACAGGGAGCAGATATGTTGTCTTGTCTAGCAGACCATTAATTCCAATGTGACCCAAAGCAATATTTGTTATATTATACCAAATTCCATAAGTGCCTGTCACTCTTTACTGCTGAAGGGAGCCAATTTCCCAATTAGCTCAAACAACAAACTTATATTTACAGGGCAGAGTACTTTTAAGTTTAGTATCTCAAAAATGTTGTGGACGTATATAACGTTGTGGGCCAATATTGCATAATATGGCCCCCAACAAAAAGATCTACACGAATAGGGAGAAATTTAAATAAGGTATAATATCATCATCAAATTGGCATGAATCTCCATCATTTGTGTGAAGTTACACTCATTAAGTGATTGTTTGTTACCTGTCGATAGGGCCCACATGTATAGGGGCTTACTGTATGTTTACAGCAGCGGGCATAACACCCTGAGGGAATAGAAAGCATCATTGGAAACAGGCATTTTGTATTGAACACCCCTGCAGAGATATGGGCCACACATGAAGAGTTTCAAATCTGCTTGCATAAATTGCTGGACTTTTATTTAGGGTGATTTGCTTTGGAAACACATACAATATTAACACCCCCACTCTCACTTCCAAGTATTCCATTCAGCAAATCTTTCAGGGCTGCGTGCCCAATTCTATTACAGGTTATATGTTTTGTACTTTTCTCTTTCAGTCAATAGATATGCTGTTCACTGTGGTACAAGAAAGCGACCAGTCTCCAGTCATTGTCAGTCGATCAGAGTTATCAGCCCTTACATTTCCAGCTGGTCACTTGAGTAATGACCTTTGGTTAAAGGTCAAGGTTGAACAGGTTTTTCGAGAAGAATGGAAAGAGATCAGTGACAAAGAGGATTTTATTTTTGTCAGAGTAAGAAGAAATATTTTGTATTTCCAGTTATAATGTTTGTGGACTCATTATTGCTGTTAAAAAACAAATAAATAAAATATAAATTAGAGAGTATGAAATAAAAACAAACATAAAAATATTAACATTCTACTATATCCAGTGAAATAGATTTAAGCATTGCTTTACACTGGTTAAACACCAGACAAACAAAAGCAAGTATGTTCATCTTTTTTTGTTAAACATGATTTATTGGGGTTTTTTCCTCAAAATATTCCTTCAAACCAAATTGAATGTAATCTGGTTAAATTTGAATACTGATACATCAGTTATTATTAAAACGTTTCTGTTGTATCTAGTGGTTTTGTGGTCCTGATTACTATGGTGATGAATGTAGTGTATTATGTAGTCCTGGTAACAATGACCATTACACATGTGACAAGGATGGGAAGAGGATTTGTCTCCCTGGATGGACGGGACCACTCTGCAAAACAGGTAGTTGAAAATACAGACAACACCCCGAAACAATGAACTTGCTCTACCAGTACTCTGTATAGGAAGTTTGTCACTGTATCTTCCTTTCTATATTTAATTGAAGAAACTTTTTAAACTACTATCAAACATGTTTTTGACCCAACTAATGCAATGCCTGTTATGCTTTTCCTACATTTTGCGATAGCCACATTGTATAAGTATACTGTATAATAATGATATTTTCCTGAATCAATGGTGTTTATGTGGTCAAGTCTGTCTTGTGTCACACTAAATAAATCTGTATTTTAAAATTCAAGACATATGAAAGCTAGAGTTTTTTCCCTCGCAATAGATATTGTCACCACCATGTTTGAAGTGGTAAGCATGTTTAACAACAAGCAAACAGTCAACCACATTGTCTTTTTTCTTTAATTGCCAGAAATACATAACAGCAACACACATGGCTGGCAGACCCAGAAGGATATGCAATTTGTTAATAAATATAAGCGACCCCTCAATATCAATCAAGTGGATAAGGTGGAGACCCAAAGGCCTCTCCCTGTCCATTATCGTGGAGTGTTTGAAGAGGACCTTCAGTCAGATCTACTCGATGACTACCAAGTGGCAATACTAAAGAGACATAAACGTCAAATGACTCAAGGTATAAAAACTGTTACATTTCACCTGCAATAAAAAGTTTGTTTTGTTTATAAGTTTGTTTGATACTGTTGTGACTTTTGTAGCTATTAAGATTTACAATGTTGTAATTAAGGTAAATTGCCATACCTGGCTGTAAAATGACAAGGTTTTTTCACAAAGCAATGTCCTTTTGATATGGTACGTCGAAACTAGTCTAACCATCTGAAAATTTTTACATTTTTTTCATTATTTTGCTTTACACTCATTTTTTAATTAGAATAGTTGTCTGTTCAACGGTATTCAAATTTTATAACAGCTATTAAAAAATGAACAAAAGTTTTCATGTCTTATTTAGAAACTTATGGATGAAGTTAGTAAAAGTGATTATGATGCCATTGTTGTGGCCTTTAAATGAATCACAGCAAATTTGAGTGTACAGTTTCAGAAAAGATTATCTGTCAAAATCTGACAATAATAAGGAGTATCCAAGATTCTACAGAACTAATCATACAATATCTGATTAACCACTTCTTGTTTTGTTATACAACATAACGTTTGTATAAAAATGCCTGTGTAGTCATCAGGTGTAAATATATCAAATAATTAAATTAATTAAATTTACACCTTATGATCATACAGGCATATGTATGGAGACATTGTGTTCTCACAAAAAAGAAGTGGTTATCCAGAATTGGTATAATAATATTACCCCACATCTAAATATCATTCAAAATTTATATCTACAGACCTATGTCGGAGTGCTCCGTGCAAGAATGAAGCGACATGTAGTGTTGAGGAGGGTGACACTAATGTGACTTGTACATGTATACCAGGCTATACTGGGGCCTTCTGTCAAATGGGTAAGTTTTTCAGACATAGCCAACAGCATGAGATTATATCACCTGTTTGATGGCATTTCACATTTTTGTATATTTGACCTTTCCATCATCCATAACTCATCTTACCAAGCCAGAGGTCAACATGCAAAGACAACTTAGACTTTATCACCCTTGCCTCAATGTGGTGTAAAATATGAAGCAAACGTTTCATTGGTCTCTTGTATAAGCAAACATCCAATGAAGAAGCTGTTTCCAAATCTACGATGATGTCAGGACTAGCCAATGGGACTTAATTTGTGCCAGTGTATTTACATGTAATTACCTTTCACTGTTTATACCACTGAAGGCTCCACTCTGATTATGTGTAAAAAATAGATGTCAATCACTAAAATGTGACTGTTGTAGACTACTGTTTTTCTGTCATTATTGCGTAGGGTAGGAATGGAAGTGAGGCTTGATATGACGATCATCTGTTCCCCTTGCCTCAAGAAGATACCTGTAATATTGTCACAGTAGAGTATGGGACAACTCAAAAACTTTATGAACAATTCATTTCCACGATAAATTTCAGTTCAGTGAACTCCTGCAGTAGGTTTAAATGAATGTACTGAAATAGTCAACATGAAGTGTTCATCATTTGTTACACAGTGGGCATTCGTTTAAAAATGAAGAATGATGTTATTTTGTAAAATGAAAACTGCTGGTCCAAAAAAGGAGTAAGGGAGGCTATTCATGCATAAATTGAAAATCCAATCTTCTTTGGATGTATCTATCAGCTCATCTGATATATGGGGCAAATTGTTAAAGAACAAAATGCTAAAGCCATATATAAGTATGGAATTGTTTCAGCCTGTTCGGACATGTTTTTTTCACTGTTTTTGTGTCTAGATGCCAGTTAGACCATTTAATGGGACAACAGCGGACCTTAGCTGTGCAAATAGCTGTATAAATACATGTAGATATGTCCACATTTAATATCCATCTCCCAGAATTTTTTTTAGACAAATAAAAAAGCCAAATGACAAACAGTTATTTTGGAGACATAAATTTTGTTTAAAATCGAGATGCAACAAACCTTTTATTTCCAGGTGTTGTTATTCTATTAAAGAATCTATGTCTCAAGTTGTGTTTGTCACCACGGTAACACACTGAACAAAGGTCATAGTTCGGAAACTCTGCACACTTCCATCATATACCAAAAATGGGCTGTTGTTGACAAGTATCACACATACTGCCATCATGTTTAATTCCCGACAAAAGAAAAATATGTATTTAGATTATTTTATATACAAACATCTTTAGGACATTTAATTGATTGATTCATTGATTTGTGTTTTAGGCCGTGCTTAAAGGTATTTCACTCATATGACGGTGGTGTATTCCAACAATAATTGACACTAAAATAACCACAATATGATGATTATTTGATTGGGGTTTACTGAAAAACATGTGTTTTTATTCTCCTGGAGGTAGCTGGTTGTTGCCACATTGCAGTGCAAGTAGACTATATATACTGAGGTCTCAGATTGATTGTCTTTTTGTTATACTCTGTTTTACTAGATGATTAAGAAATAATGTATGCATTTAATTATTGTAATTGTTAGTGACCATTTCAGACGATTTCCATTTCTTTGACAGGTATAGATGATTGTGAGAGTTTGCCCTGCTTTAATGGGGGGACATGTATTGACAAAATTGGTTTCTTTGAGTGTTTGTGCCCTGAGGGGTTTGTTGGTGATACATGTGAGACAGGTATGTGTTTCACAAGTAACCTTCAAAGTAATTAAAAATAATTGATAAATAGGACAGTTAGGTGCATGCGGATTTGGTGTATGCTCATTTTTATTATTTTATTTTTTATTATGATATTATTATTATTATTAATTATTTGGATAATATTATTACTATTATTATATTATTAGGATAGCAGAAAGGGAGTTAGATAGCAGAGAGGGAGTTTGGATACCAGAGAGTTGGTTTGGTTAGCAGAGATGGGGTTTAGATAGCAGAGAGGTGTTTTGGATAGCAGAGAGGGGGTAGGATAGCAGAGAGGGAGTGGGGATAGCAGAGAGAGGGTTTGGATAGCAGAGAAGGAGTTTGGATAGCAGAGAGGAGTTAGGATAGCAGAGAGGGAGTTGGGATAGCAGAGAGAGGGTTTGGATAGCAGAGAAGGAGTTTGGAAAGCAGAGAAAGGGTTTGGATAGTAGATAGGGTTAGGATAGCAGAAAGGGGTATTGGATAGCAGAGAGGGGTTAGGATAGCAGAGAGGGGATTTGGATAGCAGAGAGGGAGTTAGGATAGCAAAAAGAAAGTTTGGATAGCAGAGAGAGAGTTTGGATAGCAGTTAGAGGGTTTTGATAGCAGAAAGGTGTTAGTAGAGCAGAGAGGGTTTTGGATAGTGGAGAGGGGGTTTGGATAGCAGAGAGGGGGTTTAGATAGCAGAGAGGGTTTGGGTAGCAGAGAGGGGTTTGAATAGCAGAGGGGTTAGGATAGCAGAGAACGAGTGTAAATAGCAGAGAAATGGTTTGGATAGTAGATAGGATTTGGATAGCAGAGAGGGGGTTTGGTTAGCAGAGGGGGTTTGGATAGCAGAGATGGGGTTTGGATAGCGAAGAGCGAGTTAGGATAGCAAAGAAGGTGTTAGGATAGCAGACAGAGGGTTAAGAGAGCGGAGAGTGGGTTTGGATAGCAAAGAGGGATTTTAGTTAGCAGAGAGAGGATTTGGATAGCAAAGAGGGAGTTAGGATAGCTGAGAGGGGGGTAGGATAGTAGAGGGGGTTAGGATAGCAGAGAGGGGGGTTGGATAGCAGAGAGCGGTTTTGGATAGCAGAGAGGGGGTTTGATATC